>JAGDQP010015520.1:0-19065 GCA_022664845.1 Lepisma saccharinum
AGATCCCCCATAACAGCCCCAACCCCAACTCTACATCCCATCAGTGCAACAATGGTGAATCAACTTCCAGCAAAAAGTGCATCGCATCCACCATTAGTGATTTAGTGTACGTGTTTTAATAAGTTATGTCAGTGCAACAAAAGAGGAAAAGGCCTAAACCCATTGAGGGGAATGATGTCATGGTGACTGACCCTGCTTTGGGTAAGTTAGAGCCAAAATGCAAATTCCTCGTATGTGAAATATCATTTTTTTATTCTTTTCATATTTTTTTAAAAATCAGTGTCATCTTATAGTGTGATATAAATATGTATACACAAGTACCCAGTGAATTAACTCCCCAAAAAAGTGAGATAATCCCTGGAATGAAGGGGGGGGGAGTGTAATGGGATCTGGATAAATAGGTCAGTGTGTTAAGCACAAAAGTAAATAAACATTACATAAAGCTGACCAAGCATCCATAGAAAGCAGACGACAACAACCTCCAAGCGGCAAGTGTTGGAAGTACTGAAGATACGCCCACAAATGAGGGTATAAAAAGGCCAGTCAATCACCTTTGAAGGCATCACTTCTTCGATCCGAAAAGTGGTCACCTCTACCTGGCTTGCACTGGAGTCAGGACTCTCACCTTACCCCCCCAACTTAGGTTGGTATACCTTTACCTGCTAGCTCGCACTGGAGTTAGTGTCCCGTCTAGGAACAACCTCCTTTCCTAAACCTAAGTAAAATCATTACAAGAGGTGATCCACTATAGTAGTAATTACAGAGCCCATGTTCGGGACGCTCAGATTATTATCTGTACAACAAATTGTAAATATATAATATATAGGAACTTTATAATAAACTGGTGTCGGTAAAACGTATATAAGCATTTGCTCTATTTATTCATCAAATAACCATTCTATTAAACGATCTACGGTCATAAGGTCTCTACCATAATATTATATCGTATATGTTAAGATAGTGCTACCACGTCATATACGATCCCATCACTACCTTACGAAGTAATAACTGCAAGTAAGAGAAATCATTACGATATGTATTCTATTTAAAGTAACTATAAACTCAGAAAACATGTGAATTAAATATTGTTTTTTATTCTGAGTTACATCATTACGTAGTTCCCTTCCACTTAAAGGTGATCAGTAGCGAAGAGTGCCCGATCTTGTATGTGTTTGTAGGATATTCTCCACAAAAACGTATTTCATACTTTTACATTTTGCTTTCCTTGTTGCTGTTGCTAATGCCTCACTCTTACTCTCGTCCTTTTCATGTAGTATGATTTGTTCAGCTTCATCCATAAACGGCTCGTACTGACAAGGAACAGTCGCGAGGTGTCAGAGTCCGATTTTGATAAATTCGTATGTTGGTTCAGAGCCTAGGTAAACCTTCACAGCATGGCTCGAAAGGGAAGTTTCCACGAAACGGAAAGCTTTATCTTCATTAATATGCTTTTCACTTTTTAGGCGTTTGATTACTACGGTGACGAGACAGAACAGGAAGGTTACAGATATTTACGAACCGGAACGCCGTTCCGGTCTGCTCCAGTCAATTTCGAGTCTTGCTTCGCAGCCAAAATTGCAGGTGCTGTCGTCAACAATTACGACAGGGGAACCCGAGAACGATGGAACGTAGAAAGCAAATAAATCGAATACAGAGTACGGAAAACGCCTTTTCTTTTATTGTTATATGCATTAAAAGCAAATGGCTAATAATGGATACTGGACAGGTAATACATGCTGGATGGTATGACGACAATGACCGCCAACTTGAAAGCAGTCATCTTGACTATGCTTCAATATATTAAAATAGTACGTGGGCTACGTGGTATATCAATCTTTGCTGGAATTTTCCAAGAAACTCAATGACGAAGTGCATTTTGGCATAACTCTAATCCTGTAGGAGAAAACGACACGTTAAATTGACCTGGAGAAGGTCATTTTCACCTAGCATTACGCCTTCTTGAAATTGGGACTTCATTTTCCGTTAGTGCATTTAAAACTTTCTAGCGCACTTCATTTTGGGGCCATAAGAAATAATATTTTCCAATATAACGGTACTTCTTACGTAGCCGTTTGGTTTTCGTTCCGTTAGCTGGTTTAACATTTTTCTTTTCATCATTCGGCTCAGACATTTTCCAGGTCAATTTCATGTGTTGTTTTGTCGTACTGGATTAGACTTATGCCAAAACTAAGTTCATCATAGTATCTTCGAACATTTCATAAGAGATTGAAATGTCACGTGACTCACTATTTAATATTTTTGAAGCATAGTCAACATAGTCGCTTTCAAGATGGCGGTCATAGTTGTCATACCATTCAGAATGTATCACGCGTCCAGTATCCAATATATTTAACAGTTTATATAAAAAAAAGCCTTTTTCGTACTCTGTATTTACTTGCTCTCTAGGTTCCATCTTTCTCGGGTTCCCTGTCGTTATTTGTTGACGACAGCACCTATAATTGTGGCTGCGAAGGTTTACCTAGGCACTGTACCTACGTACGAATTGTCATTAAAATCGGGCTCTGACACCTGGCGAGTGTTCCTTGTCAGTCTCATTTCGCATAGAACGGACTGTAGATACAACAGTTCTGACCATTTCAATTCCACTCTTAGACTACATTTAGCAGTCTGTAAAATTCTATCAGTGGATGCTTTTTCCCCAATTAGTTTTTTTTTGTTTAACAAAGCAAGGCAGAAACGAAACTTTAAAGGCCTGATTGATTTTATTCCCTGTCATCTCCACCAACTGTATTGTGTTTTGGTATGACATTTAGAGCTCCTAATATTTCTACATAGTTTGAAAATAAAATTTGTTCGATTCGGTTCGGTTTGGGGACAGTTCGGTTCGGTTTGGTAAAGGTTCGCTTCGGTTCGATTTGTAGAATGGTTCGGTTCGGTTTAAGAACTGTTGGGCCCTGTTTGAGGACTGTTTTGTTCGGTTTCAGTTCAATATTCGAAATCGATGGAAATGCAGTTTGCGTTATTAGGAACCTTCCACCCGGAGATTATAATGGGGCTGTAATGTTATGTTTTTCGGTATAACTTTATTCAGATGTAAAATTATTTCGATATTACTGAAACAATTGAGGGTTTATATTGTGTGGGCACTTTCAATAATCCTTTGGAAATTGGAATAACACTTCAAACCGGATCGGTTCGGTTTGGGGACGGTTCGGTTTGGGGACGGTTCGGTTCGGTTTCAGGACGGTTCGCTTCGGTTTCGGTTAACCGTTCGAAACTGCTTCAAGTGGCAAACCGAAACCGCGGTTTACGTTTTCAGGAACCGTCCACCCGCAGCCCAGACCCTTTTTGCTTGAAAGACGAATAATGGACTTTCCTTCTAATCTAGCTTCAATTTTACTTTGGTGAAATAAACTATTTATTATAGACATTGTTCAAAATAATGTTTTATAGAAAGTATTTCTGAAATTGTCTTTGCCAATACCAGATGAAGGCGATGATTCAAACAGTGTACATACTATTTATTTATTTCCAGCTTCCTCTGTTCATAATACTAGCAGCATTATAGAAGTTACTAATGCCGTTGTCATCAAGTAAATTTACTAGAGATTCTGTAAAAATTTCGACATCAAATATTTTCGGTTTTATAACTCAAACAAACACTCTTTCACAAAATTAACTTTCAAAAATCTGACAGCAATCGCAATATTTTCCTCTGTTATTCTTATATCGAGTTTCATCTTCTATAAGTGTGAATCATGAGACATCCACGCTTTTAATGTCATCTTCAACACATTCACGATTCACTTCTGAAACAATTTTAATAATCTCGTTCTGTATGTTGTGTATTTTCGGAATGAGAGAAGCACATTCTTATAGCGTTTTGACTTTTTTTTTTAAGTGTTCTCAAACAGTTTCACAAGCAGTTCACTTGCACTGTTCATCGGCATTATCCACACGAAAATCTAATTCATTTAAGACTGAAAAGTGAATAATAGCTTTCACTAAAAATTTGATGTAATATTTCTTCAGTACATTTTTAATAGCCAGGCACGTACCCAGAAGTTGGGTTTGGGGGGCGAGTGCGAGGTGTCTCTGGGTGTGAAATTTACGTAAAATGCCAAAAATGAAACGAATTTCACAAAAAAATCTGTTTCTTTTTGGTGTGTGTGGGATAGTTCGGACCCCCAGGACACCCCTCTGCGTACGTCTCTGCTAATAGTCATAGTTGAGATAGATCATCATTCAGCAGTAAGAATTTCTTTTCTTTTTTCTTTTTAGCCAAATCAAGACCTTCCTTGTTACTAATTGTTTTTGCAGGCGTAGTGAGTGTGTAATGCAGCGAGTCTATGTTGGTTAGTTTCAATATTTACACCGTCCACGACTATTTATTTTGTGCTCCAGTGCTTGCTATTGCAATGTTATTTACTCATAAACGTACATCCATGCTTGTAGAGACAAAGAAACAAGACTTGGCATGGTAAAATTATTATTAACAAAATGCAGATGACTATTGTTCAATTTGTACTACGAAATATGTCGATTGTAACGTTCACTTTGTCTCCCTAATAAACTCATGAACCACTATTAATGCACGATGTGATCCATACTTGTTGAAGAAAATGTTATAGGCCTATGACAACATTATGAAAGAACACACTAGTACGGGCAATGCCCGTACTGGTCCCGCCTTGGCTACGGGCCTGAGAGGGTATATAAGATTGTACGTACATAGTAATGCCTTAGAGATTTCAAATTTTCACGTACTGCACACTAAAACTCAGAGACTTTTCGTATGATTATCTGGATATTTTTCGTTTTCAGTTCTGCACCTGCGCAGAATGAGAAAACTATTTGTATTGATCAAGAGTTTGCTTCCGCCATTTTGTCAGTTCTTATTTTGGTAGAAATGGGAAAATTTTGAGTGAATGGGAATTCTGAACCCAAATAACAATTACATAAATGATTAAAATGTGGCATAAGTCGTGGGATCAACTTTGTTGATATCTTCGGGATTCAGCCAACATAATTCTAACACATTATACTGTTTTCTTTTAACTGGAAATTTAGAGCTGTCAGTACGACGCTAAAGAACTCATGTCAAATCTCCTTTAGACTTCTTCTTCTTCTTTTTTGCGCTCAACGTTTCTGAGAAGTGTATGACGGATGCCTTTATTAGCCAAATTACTGAAAATTCCCAGATAGGTACAGTTGCCTAGCTTTTCCCAGGAATACTTCAAAAAATCTTTAACATTGTACGTTCATTTATTTCTATAAATCTGGTAAAAAAATTGGACTGAAACGTTTCATTTTTAACATAACAGTTATTCAGTCAATTTAAATATAATTTAGAATTAGTAATTTCGCAATTTGTGGTACAACACAGATCAGTTTCCTTAATAGAAATATTTTCATGTATCTCACTGAATTGGTATTCTATATAATTTAAAATACCAATTATTTTATATTATTTTAAAATCGTAATGGTTTTCTTTCTATTTCAGAATATTATTTCTAATCTAAACCCCAAATTATATGTAACGAACTATTATAATGTCATATTAATATTCTTGTTCTTGTACTGAGATCCGAAAGCCCACATACCCATTTCAAATAAGTCAAGGGACGGCAACTTTTAAAAGTCTATTGCCTTTCGAGACTCTCGAGACGAGAAAGATAAAATACCGAGACTAACGTGTCGAGACTCGAGACCGAGACGAGACTCAGGTTTACAATCGAGACCGAGACCAAGACCAAGACCGGAATTTTCAGATCAAGACGAGACCAAGACAAGACTGTACTAAAAAATTCGAGACGAGAACGACACTCATGCCAGTCACGTCTCGTCTCGATACCATCCCTAGCTATGTGGATAAGGTTGCCACCTGTCCCGTATAATACGGGATGTCTCGTATTTTATGTTAAATTTGCGCGTCCCGTATTATCAACTGTTGTCCCGTATTATACGCAGTAAATTCTCACACATAATCAATAATTTTAACAAACAGTGCTGGACTCTTCCAACTCGTTACTATACTGGCGAGCAGACTCTGTTCACATCCCCAGGCTCCAACATGAGACCTGGGGATGGGCCAACATACTCGTGGCTTGTTTGTTCTAGTTGATAACACACTGCAAAAAATGTCTACGTTAATTCAATAGTTTCGGTGTACCAGAGCGACCACACAACTTTTTGTCGTAAATTAACACAGTTTCTTTTTATTTCGTTGATTGAGCACTGTGATAGTGGAAGCATGACTCTCTTCATTGTGTTGAATCAGAATTGACAACACATCCATTGTGTTGAATCACCGGAATTATGACCGTTTGTTGTATTGATTCAACACGAAAAAGATAGTCTCCCAGGAACACAGAAAATGTGTTCAATTAAAAGTATTTCTTTCATTTGCAGTACAGATACTACGCCAACTGTGTCGAGGAAATGAAATATCAATTTTTCCTCCCCCGGTGTTTTTGGAGTGTGAATATTAGCAAGCAAGACGTTATCTGTGTGTTCTTGATTATAATGGACGTTTTTAAATTGTGCGTGTAGTCATACACTAGTACAGGACCTTACTAGTTACTTTGATTTCAGGTTATTTCAGATTTGTCCCGTAATTTTTGGTGTTATCCCGTATTTTTTGCCAAGTGTCCCGTAATTTATTCATGAAAAGGTGGCCGCCTTATTAATGTGGGTACCATAGCGATTCATTGGCCTCAAACTTCGAAGCAGCCTAGGTCGGGTCAATTTATTTTGCAACGAAAAAAACAAAAACAAAAACAAAACGTGTCCCATAATTTTACGTCAAGAATTATATATTCAACTTGTATTTCAGTTTTATTAAGTTTTAAGAGATCAACCGGACAGATTTTGTAAAATCTGCCTGAATTGAAATGGATTAGGCCCTAAATGCTTCTGCAGTACTAATCGGGAAATTAAATATTTTCTACCGTATTATCTTGAGCAATGAATCATTATATGTTCGAGTTAGAAAAACAGTTTTATTAAAAATATAATATTATTAAAATGTTATTTTACCCTCATTTCGAAATAAGCACACCTACCTTGATTGACTGAGTTACAAGACAATACGAAAATTACCAAAATGTATTCAGAGCTGTTTACGAACAAGCTTCATGTACTTCTGTTTGTTACTGTGTACTACAGTTAGATTACTGACACATGATAAAAATGAATTACGACACAAACATTAGAGTAATACATAGTCGAAGCGGTTTGAGATCTAATTACCCAGCGAATATAATACATTTATAATGTTCTCTCCGTATGTTATGGCGCATAATTATTAGATGAATGATAACAGATTATCCGTAGAAATTTATCATACCATTTGAAAGCAATGCTATATTCATACCATATAAATATCTGTCTCTGTTCCTTCTTGAAAGAATAGCTATATGATACACTTGTGTGATAATATTTAGAGAAAAGCAAATGAATGACATTTAAAGGGTACAAGAAAAAATCAGTATAGACCAGTAAATGAGATTATAATGACATTTTATTGCTGTATTGGGTAATTTCCACCTGACAAATAGTAAAGGGTATTAATCAACCGAATCAGAAGTTATTGACAATTCAAGATGAGCAGAACAACGGAAAAGCATTGACATTATAAGTTTATTTTCCTTTCTCCTTGAAATTCCAGTTCTCTTTGACCGCCATGTTGGTTTTCCACCTGTACCGTTTACTTGTAATAGTAATTTATCCAGGCATTGCTTTTACTTAAATCATAGAGCCTTTCAAACAATCGGGTTTGGTCTCGTAAACGCACACATTTATCATAATAAAAATGTTATTTAAGCAGAGAATATTTGATTAATTTCTATTGATATGGTTAATACGGAACCTCGTGTTCGATTCAAACGACCGGCTATCCTGATTGAGGTTCCTCCAGTGTTTTTTTCTAAGTCACACCAGGCTAATTCCGGTATGGTATTTTTGAAACTAGGCCCTAATCGATTTCATTTCCACATCCTCTTCCCATCCATGTTACGCTTTGAGTCATGGTTGACTTAAGGCCATACATGGAATTCAAACATAGAATCTCACATCATTGAACACATTTCTGTTACATTGTATGTGCAATTGTTTATTACTTTTGTTAATACAAAAGGGATAGAATGACTTTGCGTCGATTGTCTCAATTCTCATGAAACATGTTGTGTTGATTTTTTTAAATGTTCACACTTCACAACCTGAATTATGTTTATTGTCGATCTAGATCTAACTAATTAACTCTATGGCTTATAGAACTCGCAAGTGCATTGCCGCAATAACAAACGTTTGCCATTGGATTCTATCCTGAGCAACATCAAGCCTGTTTTCATCACGAACATCTACTTCTCGAAGATCTCTTCTAATATTGTCCTCCCAACGACGTCTCGGTCTTCTATCCGGCCTTCCAACTTGGGTAGAATAATAATCTTCGTTTTCCCCCGCATCCGAGCTACATGGCCTGCCCACCTTGGTCGTCACGATTTCATTGTTCTTACAACATCTGGTGAATCGTACAGTCCGTGGAGTTCTTCATTATGCGGTCTCCTCCATTCTCCAGACATCTCGTCCCGTTTATCTTTCTGAAAACCTTATTTTCAAACACACGTAATTTATGTTCATTTGCTAGGGTCGTACTTCAACTTTCGCAACCGTAAAGTATTACCGGTAGAATAACCGTTCTGTATATTTTCAATTTCAGTTTTCTTGATATTAATCGCGATGTTAAAAAGTTTTTGGACTGGATAGAAACATGCGTTGTCCGATACTAAACAACTTTTTATTTCTTCCGTGACCTCATTCTTGCTTGTTACGTATGCTCCCAAGTATTCAAATTTATTCACTT
Source organism: Lepisma saccharinum (assembly GCA_022664845.1). Classification (NCBI taxonomy): domain Eukaryota; kingdom Metazoa; phylum Arthropoda; class Insecta; order Zygentoma; family Lepismatidae; genus Lepisma; species Lepisma saccharinum. Next base: position 8,826 of record JAGDQP010015520.1, read on the forward strand.
TTTCTATGACCTCATCCCTAATTCTTGTGTTTTTATTTCCTTCATTCCCTGTGTTTCGGCTTGTTATCATGTATTTTGTTTTACTTGTAGACCTATCTCATCGCACGCTTCTACTACGACATCGGTGTTGCTTTGTAGTGCATCTATATCGTCCCCTATTAAATCTACATCATCCGCGTATACAAACAGTTGATTCAAACCATTCAATCATAGTCCCTTATGTCCCCTTTAATTTTTAAAATCGCATATTCTAACGCAAAGTTAAACAGTAGTGTGAACAAGGCATCGCCTTGTTTCAATCCATTGCGAATCTTGAAACTATCTGACATATTATTACCTATCCGTACTAGCCATACATATTATTATTACCTATCCGTCGATCTAGATCACTATAATTATGATGTCCGTTCACGCGTTCACAGCTAAATCATGACCTTCTTCATCTAAAGGCTCTTCTAATATTCTCAGAAGGTAATAAATGAGTTTGGAAATCAAACCAAGCTTAAATGAAAGCGCATAACAGGAACCCTAAGTGTATCAAATCTTAGTCCCGAGTTCGAAGTCGTTCGGGAGATATGAGGTCACAAACAGTATCTAACAAACTTATATTTTCGAAATGATCTAGTCCTTACAAAAGCTTATATCTCGGAAAATATTTCACGTAAGCCTTTCAAACAAAAAGTAAGGTAGGTGAAGTATAAATGCTGAATTGGCTATGATGCTTGAGTAACCAGTGGAGTGAAATTCAAGATATATCTCTCTACAGGGGCCAATTTTCAAAAATTGAATGTAAAGTGTATTGAATTTTTTTTATGTTGACCCCTGTCATTTCCTCAACGCCACTGGTTACCCAAGTATCATAATCAATTCAACATTTACACTTCTGCAACTTCAATTTTGTTTGGAAAACCTACGTAAGATTCGTTCAGAAACAGAAACACTAAGATAGTCGGGCCCCTCCAAGAAACGCTCCACTGTGTGGATCACCACCATGATACCGTGGTCCTCCACATGCTGTTAAGTAGGAACCACATTAAAGCATAGGTATAAGGTATACTAGAGGTTTCTATCTACTCAAGACATTTATCACTACATCGGAGATAGAGAAAGAAAGTGAAAAAAGAAGAAAGGAAAGCGCGGAAAAGATTTGTCTTTGATAGAGGGGGAAAAATCCGGTAAGACAACCCTTGTATCGGTAATATTAAAGCCTGACTCCCAGATTGTTAGTACAGCAGATAAAAAAATACACAAAACGGAAGGGTGGAGAAAACCCGCTGTCGGAGACTGTTAGTAGGTATGAGGTTCTAAAACTATAATGTTAGGAATAAGGTACTATTCACTACGAGGTAAGACATTTAGTAAAGTCAGTTTTACATGCTTACGCGCCCGTTGCCTGGAACAGTGTTGCCAGATGGTCAGTATTGAATTTCCGTACTGACCCATCAGAAATTACCTTTTTCTTAAGAAATTTCCCTACGATTAAATTTTCTTTTAGTCTTCTTTCTTTTTATTACAACTACTATATATATTATTAGTGCTACTACTATTACTACTGCGGCTGCTTTTTCTGTTTTAAGAAAGGCTCTTCAAATATCATTCCATTGACTGTCTTACAAACATACATTGTTGACTTTAGACTGCACAAGAACATTATTTGTAAAGAAAATAGAAGTATCGAAATGATAACTCACCCTGATAGTTAAAATTTCCTTGTTCTTCCCATCACTAATTATGAAAGAATGCTTTTTCTTGCAAAATATATTTTATCATGTTTTAACACCACAATCCTGCCTTGCATAACGCAAAAATAAATGAAACTATCAGTGCAAAGTCTTACACAAAACCTGCAAGTGAATTTAAAAAAAAAAAAAAAACAAAGATAACCCACTGTAGCCTGATTGTACAGTAAGCTTTAGTTTTGTTTTCTAAATCCAGAACCCAGTTTGTTTTCTTTAATATATACACTCCCTCAGCCTTGGTTTAAAAAAGGAAACCTAGATTGCAATATTGAAACGTTCATTTGTTTCCCTTTGCTGTAATTTGCCGCTCTGCTAGATGGCGATATTGTGATTGTTGCTGATGTGAGCTGTTTTTTTAAAGCGCCTCCAATTCAAAGGTAAACTACGATGATATTATTGTTGTATTTTTTACCTTCTAATAACAACTGTCTCGTCTTGTGTCTTATTGCGACTTTTGTTTTTCATGTAGTCAATTTAAAGTAAAAATATACTAAATTAAAATTTCCCTACATTTGAAGGCATTTTAACAAAATTTCCCATTTTTCCCTTTCGGAAAATTTTGAGCACCTTTTCTCTACGCCGAGGGAAAATTCCCTCCATCTGGCAACACTGGCCTGGAATAAAATGATATTAGTAAATCTAATATTGTTGTTTTGTAAGCTTCGTTAAGCAGTTTCGTGACTTTATATCTCGAGAACAACATCGAATGAGCAATTGGCACACTTAGGTTTCTTGGGGTTCGCTTTCATCTAAGCTTGGTTTGATTTCCGAACTCGACTGTCACGTACAGAAGACTTCCTTGTGAGAATATTACAAGAACCTTTAGATGAAGAAGGTAGTGATTTTGCTGCGAACGTGGATCATAATTATAGTGATTATTATATCCATCGACAGGTTGAGAATGGTAACACTATGGAAAAATCAACATATGTATAAGTACAATGTGTTATGTTCACATTCTGCGTTATAGCAACGTCGGCCGGAATATACAGCAATGCATATTCTGGTTTTCCCCCTCTTTCAACGAAACACTTCTCGCGCTATTCTGTCTTCTTGTTTCACCTTCTTTCTTCTCTTAAACACGAACCGATACGCGGTAAATGTCTTCGTCAAGATAGAAATCGTAGCATACACAGCCACGTCATAGCCTGTAGTTGCTTGACTGCATGTAGAAGAGTCGCAGTGGCCAGTGAATTGCGGCTCACTCACTTGGCGTTCTTGGAGGGGACATGTTATCTTAGTGTTTCTGTTTTCGAGGACACTTAAAAAATTCCTCATTCAGGAAAAGTATCAGAAACGAAATGCATTCTCCATGATCATCATCGTCATCACTACCACATTCAGCCGCTTTCTATCTACTGCTGGATGTAGGCGTCTTCCTTTTCCTTTCACATATCTCGGCTAGCTTATCACATGTAGTCTTCATAGTTCTAGTGATATTTATGAAGTTGAAAACTTGTAACGCCAACATTCGGGTTGAATCTCGCCCACTCAAGCGTAGCTTTATCAAGAGCTTATAGCACTGTCTCAGTGGTAGAGCGTTGGTGTACCATTCTGGAGGACGTGGGTTCGATCCCTGTGACTGACAATCGTAACTGAAGTTTTCCCAGAGTTTTTCCTGTCACATCAGGTAAATACCGGGATGGCACCTACAACACAGGCCCTGGTCGACACCTTCCCGAATCCTTTCCCGGCCTGAGCCTAAGATGGCTAAAGGCCATAAAATGGTGTGACATGTCAAATGAAATATTTGACCCTTCTAGATAGGCAGAAGCGTTGCCACGACACAAATATACGATTTGAAAAGTAGGAAAGTTGTTCAAGTAATGCCTGGCCCAGCGTTTCTTTCAGGATTGTGCTGGGGCATTTTAGATCTTTAGAGGGGGTAAATGAGGAGAGAGGGCGTAATTGTAGTAGAACAATGAATGAACCCTTGTTACAAAATTTGTTGTTTTTAATGATTGGATGATTGTTTCAGTCTGGAAGGAACAACTCCGGTCACCCCACTGAAAGAAACACTGACCTGAGCCTAAAATACCCAAACCGACTATTGAAGGGTTAATACTCTAATGCCTTGTTTACATTACTAACATCTTACCACGGTTAACATTAACCAAGATCATTTTAGCAACAGTGACTTGCATATTCACGTTCACAGGAGCACGTGAACTGCCAACTATTTTAGAATTATTATTATTTTCGTTTCAGATTGTGTTTCTTATCGAAATACTTAAAAACATACCACATTTTAAATTGTTACACTGAGGCATAGGTATACAGTTCGTTTCTCAAGTTGTTGTTACTCTCCAATTTGTTTCCAGTTCACATTTCGTTTGTGAACGCGTTGCCCGCTTAACTGGCGTTAGGCATAACTTATAACATTGTGTATATTGGACCTCGGCGTGCACAATCCTAGAGTGAACGAATATAGCAGAAGAACAGGGCTGAGCACTGTTGCTAACTCTCCTTGACTTTTCCACCCGTTCTCGTGTTTAAAATGTAATCAAATCTTCTGGCAGAAGCAAGGATAAACGTTCATTACATACCAAAATCGCAAAATACACAATAAATCGTTTATGGACAAATATATTAAACGCTTAACTAACATAATGTTGCATCTCCATTTACATAAAATTGTTTGAGTTCCAGTACCAGTAATAAACGAAGATCTAATGGACAGTATCAAGCAGATTGCAACATTGGGTAAACAATAAACAACCTTTCTTTTAGTCTATCGTGCGAGAGATTGAAGGGATTTTCGGAACTGATTTGTTCGTTTCGTCATTAAAGGTTTATTAATAGAAAAGGAGGCATTTTATAAAACATGTATTTTTCAACACATTCCATTGCATAATAAACTCTCAATGTTTTGCGCTTAATTATCTTTAAGGAAGTAATTTAGGGCAAAGAGGCTACTCCTAGCCCCCTCATACCTAAAAGCGCCAAAATACGAGATCTGAAGAGTGATATTGTGAGTTTCTTTTATTTTGTGAGATATATCGTAATTTTGTGTGCTGCAAGAGGTAGATTAATATAATTTCTGTTCACCAATCACAGTCCTCAGATACCTTATAAGGAAGAGAGAAAACATTGCCTACTTTAGTACGGTATTTTATAATATTAAACACCGATATGAATGAGTGTTTTTTCCACGTCTGAATGAAGTGTGTTGTGAAGCTATGTTGAAGTGAAACAGTATTGTTTCAGTGTGTTTAGTGTACTGGTGCGGAATCACTGGTTGTGAACTACCAACTTTCAAGCTCACGAGACGCCACTGTTTAGCAATGTAAACGCAAGTTACCGTTAACGCGGGTTTCAAATTTAACCAACGTCAACTTACGACGGTTATCTTCCTACGTTAGTTATCTAAACGCAAGATGGCCGTTAAACGCATCTCACTTGGTGAGTTTATTTCTTTCTTTATCGAAATATATAGCATCCTAGTGGTGCGTATCACTTTTAAAGTATAAAAGAATGATGGCAGAACTAATCTACAAAATGTGACGCTACAATCAATTCATTTGTGTTCATTTTTTATAATTTAATCGTCTCCCGTGTAACAATCAGATTCTTTATTCTACGAAAACCTCTACCTGTTTCTTCACAGACAAGGACGATTACCAAGTTAAGTTCGGTAGTCTAAACGCTAGTTAGTTTTACCGGTAAATCTTACCATCGTAAAAGGTTAGTAATCTAAACAAGGCATAAACTTAATAAGTAATGGTTAGATGAAACAAAGATCAAAATCTTTAAAGCAGCACTGATTGGTGACACTGGTTCGAGGCTTGTTCATGGAGACAATGGTAGCTACGGGGAAACCGAGGAGATCCCTCAGCCTCAAGCGTCCAATGCTGTAATGACAATAATTAGTATACACATAGTAACTTTCATTTTCACAATTGCTATTTTACGAAATACAGTTTGCATTTAATCTTGGACATCATTTTCATTTACATTGACCCGCATATGTTATAGAAACATTTGAGGGGGCTTAGAGCAAAGAAGTTAGCATTGCGAATCTACTAAACATCGTAAAGAGTTGCTTCCTTGATAGAAACTCAGGATCACAAGCATTAGTGTTTCTAAAATATGTTGACAACACTGACAGTTGGAGTGCTTAGGAACGGGTACCCCACAGTACTTTTCTATTGTGTCAAATAATGCTTATGTCAAGTTTGGTGCGAATAAATCTAGCACTGTGGAACCAAATTAAAAAAAAAACGTTAAAAGTTTTAAATGGATGGCAACACTGACAAATGCATCGAGTGATCATGATGATTTCGGCGGCTTCGGTATAGCCAAGACCTGTTCAACGACGCCACGGCTCTACAAATTGTGACTCAAAGTTATATTTTGAAAACGAGTTAGCAACACTGAGAGCGGAGTGTTTAGGGATAAGGATATCCACAGTATTTTTCTAGAGGGTCGAGCAATATCTATGACAAAACTAGCTGATTACCCGCCTGTTGATGTGGGGTGAATAAAATATTTTGGCAACAGTCATTGGCACTGTGACCATAAAGTTTTGTTAGGGGGGAGTTGCCTAAGATAGCCGTTGTTGATGTATTGATAGTCATGCCAAATCTGACCACTTGGAGGTAGTCAACCCGCCAAACAACATTGTAGTGCGGGTTGTCGCGTGCTTCACTGTTCAATAATTTACCAACGCCATTGGAATTCAGTGGACAATTAATTGTTCGACTATCTCTGAAGATAATAATTTCAGAATCAAAGTGATATGATAACTTCTTAGTCAGGTCCAGTGTCTGATCTTGTGTGGAAAATCATTCCAATGGGTCAAGCAGTTTTTGCGTGATGCTCGCGCATACATAGTCACTTTAAATTTTATATATAGAGATGAGTGCTGCTATTTGTTACGGCATAGAAGAGAATTGAAAAGGAAAATGATTTTATCTAAAATAAGTTAGCAACACTGGGAGGTTGGGTGCTTGGTGGCACGGACACCCACAATATTTTTATATTGTCCGAATAATGTTTATGCTTAGTTTGGTGCAGATAGATCTCAAGGAACGGAATAACTATGAGAAATTTGATTTTCAAAATCTCTTTCCAACACTGAACCACTGCAACAATCAAAACGATTCCGCCGGCTCTGAACTAAAGCCCTTGCAGCCTTAGTTCGAAGCAGAGGTGAACAAACCACGTGGATCGACGAGCATTGATGGGCTATCGAACTCATCACGCCAGTAACTTAGAAAAACAGAGTGCATCCTAAAACTAAGGATGCCAATTAAAGATACCGACATTTTCCCTGCATTTTGATGTAAATATTAAATGTAAATCGGAGCCATATTCGATCCATTACTGGATGAGGCCTCTCTCCAGAGGGAGGAGATTAGTCTACTGCTCCCACGCTCACCAGATGGGTTGGGAGAGGAGAACCTAAGCTTTCACTGTGATCGCCACTATAGTTTATTCATAGCAGCTCCTCAATTACATCACGATGCTTTGTGGGCACCGTTCAAGACCAACTGGCCTTGGAATAAATCCTTGGCAGCGCAGGGAATCCAACCTGGGACTCCTCAATTCGTAGTAAGCAACGCTAACTACTAGACCAGCGGCCTCGCACTATTTAGCATTTCTTAAGATACTAGAGCAGCATCACACAGTTAAACATTTAGGTTTTTACTGCGCATGCGTGTTAATTCGCGCGCCAAGGCACTTTCAAAAGACAAGGCTCCGTAGCGGCGATGGTTGACAATAATCCATCTCCCTCTCCCCAGGAACACACAAACGTGTTTTGAACGTTGGTTTTTGTTGATTAACCATTATCGGTTGAAACAAAGTACATTCACTGTTAAATCATATTTTAACAAAGAATTGATATTGTTGATAAGGTGTTAGTTCAGCGTGGATTCAACTGTTTTCAACTATGGTATAGATATTGTTTCATAGAATTCTTCTTAATTTAACTGAATAAAAATTGTAATTAAAAGCTAATTGAAAGACATTAACTATAATTTGATGTCCTCTTTCGCAAGCTGAAAACACACTGAATGTACTTGACATGTCCCAAGGTACACTGCCTCATAAGATAAGATAAAATTAATTGTATGGGCGGTAACAGCAATACACTGCCTCATGTTACATCAACCCGTCGTTTACAATTCTGCTTTTAACATTCTATACGTTACGACTGAACTTCGGTTGATCTTACCGTTTACAGAACAAAAGACCATTTATTACAGCTAACCTACCAAATAACGAAAAAAACAATGAATTTTGAAATAATAATAATAATAATAATAATAAAAAATATATCTTCAGAAAATACAAACCTGAAGTTGTCAAAGATAGCTTTCCTTCCTCTGATCGTGAACGACCAATCACACATACAAACTTTCTATGTACGAAATGGCGGATTTCAAGAGCAGTGTTACCAACACCGAGACAAACATAAATATTTGTTAATATAGAAAATATCTCACGTGTGCCAAGGTACATTATGTCTCAAGTAGTGTTTTAAAAAAAAACGAAAAATTAACGCCGAAAAAGATAGGAAAAACCCTTTAATTCCTGTTTATCATATTACTTTGAAAAATAACGTATTTTCTTTGCTATTACGGGGTACCAAACAAATATTTGATAATCAATGAATTAGTTAAAATGTTACTTCATGTTAAAAACATATATTTAAAAAAATCGCAATGGGACTGCCCAGGGACGGCGCTACAGGAAGGCTGAAGCCCCCCTCAAAACTTCCTTAGCCCCCTAAGTAGCCTCCCAGTTTGACTAATACAATATAATATATTTACTTCACAGTTTGAAAACATGATTGGGTGTTACCATAGACATGTAACTTGTAAGAATAATAAAATCTCAACATAACTAGTATCAACACAGCGTTGAGGCGATTAATATCCTTTTTGGATTATCAAATTCCGTGCCTGAAAAATCTCTGATAAAAGCCACTACATAAACAGTTCTTCCAAGTTACATCGACTGGTTGATACTTGATAGTTCATAGCTGGTTACGAGTTTACGCAACCGTGTTATTTTTTTGAAGGCACTGTTCATAACACAAACAAAGTGTATGGAGTCTCTCTTTACTAGCGACAATATTTATCGCTGTTTTCTACTTGAACTGAAAACAATTTTTGACTTGAGATGGGTTTGCCAAATTGCGTCATGTCAAGCTGTGAAAACTGCATTTCCTGCCATATTTTTGACATTAAATCCAATTGTTGGAACAGAAAAGTACTCCGAGAAAATATGTGAAGCTAAAAGTTTTCTCGATCGAATAGATTTCAACTTTGTGTCTCGTCTTCACTTCTTTTGCATTGTTTTGAAATATCTTAAAGTCGTCTCCGATTACTTGCAGAAAAGTGACTGTGACCTTGCTGTAGCCTGTACGCTTGTTGATTTCTTACTAGAAAGAGCAGAGGAATTACGAACAGACACAGTAATTTTGAGCGTTTCATTGCAGAAGTAAAGGCATCATCTGAGGATAACAATATTGAAACTGTTAGTAATACTAAGAACATTCGAAAACTTCCAAAACGGTTTCAGAATTATATTGTCGAAAGTGTGTCAGCTAAAAACAATAGGCCAATAGCTGAAGAAGATATGGGAATTAAAATATTTTTTCCGGTGCTTGATCGCCTTATTTCTGAGTTGAAAGAGAGATTTAGAAATAACAGCAGTATATTAGTTGGAGTAGGTTGTTTGAACGTACAGAGTGAAAATTTTCTTAAATTCGAAAAGTTGCAAGTCTTCAACAGCTTCTTTCTATGCTGGATAATTTCAAAATTACTTTTCATGACCTGCATAAACTAGGTGTTATTGCAATGTGCATACCCCATCAACAGCTGGACGTGAACGAACATTTTCTAGTTAGCGCCAAGTAAAAACTTATCCTCGTAATAGAACTGGCACTGATAGGCTAACTGCTTTATCTGTACTTTCAATTGAGAAAAAAAAATCTAAATTTCTGCACAGAACTCAAGTTGCAGATAAGTTCGCAAGTACACACAAAAACAGACGTATTCAATTATAGATGTATTGTTTACGCAAAGCTCATGCTGTACATATTAAGTACGCGAGTCCACTTAAAAATTAGACATTTATTATAATTAGATATTTTCAGGTATTAGAGATATTACGGATTTAGGTATTACAGACAAGTTTATCTCAGAAAACTGAATATAATTCTTTTATATCGCAGGTACCAAGTAATGAGGTGTTACTAAAGTAGTGAGAATTCATTCTATAAATCAAAACTTTATTGCATAACTCTGCAAGTGATTTTTATTCTACAAGAGAAATAGTGAATTTTGTAAAAATTTGTTGTTACACTTTAGGAGTTAAATTTGTTTAAATACATTATTTTATTTTGTTCAAATTAGATGTATCATATTTAAAAGACATATTTATATTAAACATATTTCATATTTATGGAAAATATATATTTTTAAAAAGTAAACACAGTAGTTTGACACGAAGTCCAACCAAAATATTTCTGAACACGACGCATACTAACA
>JAGDQP010015520.1:19165-33727 GCA_022664845.1 Lepisma saccharinum
TATATATATATATATATATATGAGCTCCTGCGTAACCTAGTAGGTAGCGCGCTCGACTTCAATGCGAGCGGTGCCGGGTTCGATTCCCGGTGGGGGCTCAAAAATTTCGGTGTTGAACCAGCATCGTGAAGACAATTGGGGAGCTGCTGTGAATCACAGTGAAGATAATTGGGGAACTTCGGCTCTCCTCTCCCAACTGCCAGTAGACTAACAACTCCCTTCGTGGAGAGGCCTCATCCGCTAGTGGATTGAATATGGCTGCGATTTATATATATATATAATCTATCTATATCTATATCAGCGCCCAGTTTGTTAATCAGCGCCGTAAGTTTTTTAATAAAATGTTGTTGGCCCCTCCTATTTTTATCCTGGCGTCCCCTTGACTGCCTCTGACAAATTTTGTAGCATTAAGGATTCTCGGTCTGAGCCAAAGATGCCTAAGGGACAAAAGTGAACAGAACTTCTGTCATATACAAGGGTGGTAATGAGATGTACTGCTGCATTTCTAATGTAAATTGTACATTTTTTAACTTGAGAACATTTAATTGTACGTACATATTAATTTAAGAAAATATGTATTCTTATTATGGACATGTTCTATACCATATGTGCAAATGAGTACAATGTATTGGTCTAAGGAACGCAATAAATCAAATCAAATCAAATTAAACCTAAACAATAAAAGTATTACATGTGATAATTAATTAATAATGGGAATGAAAAGGCAAAAAAAAAGTAAAAAAAAAAACAGTTTATTTCCCTCGTGGAAAAAAGACATTTTTTCCTGTTTTTCCGAAAATTTCCGTTTTCTTTTCCCCGTCATTTAAAACTCTAGTCCCAAGGTACAACAGCTTTCAATTTCTATGCAACAATAAATAATTTTTTTTAAAAATGAGATATCAGCATTCTAATGTAATATAAAATTAGAAGTTACCAATTTCGAAAGATTATTAGTGTACAAGCAGGCATGTTTTTATTTCCCATTAAATACGAACGGTGAAATTTCAATTAAGAAGAAAAGCATTGTGTATAAATAAGAACGTTTTTTTTTTTTTAATTTTAGTATTACTGTGTAGCATTGAAAATTCGGTTTTGTACTTGGCGGGAAATGTTGCATCTGATCAGGGATTGTTAGGGTTTCGGACGGGAAATTTGCTTTTACGAAACTGACAACACTGCTGAAAAGTTAAATCGCACACTGCGTATATAAGCCGGTATTTCTTTACGGTGTCAAAATCTTTACACCACCATTAATGCGTTGTCTCAAGTCGTTGTAACTCGCCCATCGTAACCATCCTTGAGCCTGCGCGGCGTTACTAAGTGAGATTGGTCTTTTTCTGCATGAGCTGGGGAATAGAAAAGTTTCCTTTCTTTTTTAGTTAGATTGCACATCTGACACTAGGCCATATTGGTGTTTAACAGAAGATTTTTTTTAACAAATCCTGTTAGCGTGATTATTTTTTGTGACATTTGTGATAAATTTTCCGGAAAATGTTACGTTAGAAACACAACGGTATTATACGGCATTTGTAACCAACAATCTTATTTATATACGCTGATATATAATGAAGAAAAAACACCCCATATGTATTTGCTTTTATGGAGGGAGAAGGCTGTGTACAATATTCGACGCCAATGGAAGTTTCCACAGTCTTTTGATGCAAGGGGAAGCAGGACCAAGTCTGAAGCACCCTAAAGTACCATTTAACGTTAGTGTACAAGGGCATATTACACTGTTAACTTTTGCGTGTAGGCGTGGAAAACTTACGAGTGGTAAAAGGTATAGCATGTTAAGTAAAACCAAAGACTAGCAATGTAAATACAAATAGATTTAGCTTGTAATTTTCTACCTTGCTCGAAGTAGATATTGTGAGTGTTATTAAGATGTCAGAATCTTAACAAATTGGCAATAGCTGAAGTTTATATATTTTTTAAGGGTTAAAAAAGTATATTCTTGTTTTATGTACAAGAAGTACGCTGAAGTTTAAAACCTTTTATGTGAAAATGTTATAAAACAAGCAAGATAAAATAAAGCGTTATACGTAGGAGACAAGGGTTCTACGGCATTAGCATTTGTTCAAGAGAGCATCTCTTGTAATATTTCCTCTGTCTTCGTGGGGATCAGATGAATAAAATAAATACGATTATTTTTAAGCATAATTTCTTTTTATTCCTAATTTGAAATATTGTTTTATATTATTAGCATTTTTTAAAAATGAAATTTAGCCACAAGTAAGTGTAGATTTGTCTAATCCGAATACAGCATTAGAAACATAAAATGTGCATAGGAATTAATAGGAAATATCGCAGTATATGTTACAAATATTTTTATGTTCTTGACGTTAAATTACAACTTGTATACTACGTGTAGCCCAATTAATAAATCTTTATTGTTGTGGTATATTTCCAGGCTGGACTAGCGATTTAAAGGTAAAAAAAAAAAAAAAAAAAACCTCACGGAAATTTAAAATATCTTTCACCGCGATGCAAAAACCGTGATTTATTGTCGAAATTGTATTTGTTTTTGCTTTTTCATCACGAATTTTCACTAGTTAGCAAATACTTTGTCGTTTTCCACAACTTCAGGTAATAATTTAGCGTGTGTAATATCTTTGAATGAACTTCCAAGATTGGCAAGAAAGATTTGTTGTACTCGCCCATTATGCTTTTCACCTCTTCTCGGCATTCACAGTATATTTTGATTTGTGAAAGAATAGATCCGGGTAGAAACGGCAGAGGAAACGAACTAAGGGCCATATGCACAGTCAGAACCGCAGCTGCCCCGTCCCCGCGGTCTGCCGAAGGGATCACTTTGTGTTGCTATTGCATAGTGCTTTACGACGGAATCCCGCGGTGACGGTTGAGCCGCGGGCTTGTTTAGTAAAATAAACCTGCAGCGAGGCTAGAAAAATAATGGAAAAAGTAGACGATCACGTTGCGTTCGATAGTTTTGTCATTTATTTGATTGTTTCTAGCGAGAAGAGAGAACGTTAGAAACTTGCAAGCCCAAAGTGATTTCGTATACGTAAGGAGAGGGGCTTATTTGTCTAAATACAGGAAAACTATATGGACAAATGAATGTAAAGTTACCAATACAACATCTAATAAAAAGAATTAGACGATGTGTGGTGGAAAAAGTAACAATAAGCTTTTCTCTCATGTTATCAGAAAAGAAAAAAATATGTTGATCATTAATTAGTCATTGGTATCAATATTTGTAGAAAAAAAGGAGAGAGAGAGAGAGAGAGAGAGAGAGAGAGAGAAAGAAATATGTAATTATGGGAAATTATTTGAAAGCATTAAAAAATAAATCACGAAAATGTATGTTAGGAGAAATCAGAGAATAAATGGAACATTTTATATAACAGAAAGAGCATTGCAATTGTATTAACCATGCTGTTAGGAATCATATTAAAAAAAATAACATCGGAAATTCCTCCACCATAATCAGTTTATGGTCTTTTTACGTTTTCATATCTGAGTAAACCTAACCGAACCTAGGCCTACCGTAGCAAATTGAATTAAGCTAAAAGAGAAAACATGAAATTACATGGAAAAATTAAGAGTAAAAAGGTTGTAAAGTTACTAAAATGGAGTAACTAAGTTGTAAAGGACCGAAATATCCTAACTTGGCATTTTGTTAACAGGGCTTTGTTTGCCCGCTATTAATGACGGTACCAGGATAGAAAGTCCGGGAGACTACACTATTACATTTGAAAAAGTCGGGATGTTGACTTACGTTTATGACATATTTGAAATTGCTAAAACTAGGGGAGGATTTTCAGTTTGTGTAACGTAAAGCCAAAGCTAGGAATGTAAATATTTTTGCAGGGTTTCTATTGACTTTTAACTACAAAGATATTAAAATTTGGGGGATGCTCGACGATTTGTAGGGGCTACACCACCCGTTGGGGAGTCTGACAGAATCCTTGCGAAGGACTGATTTACATGCTAGCTTGCTTTGCGTGTGATTTGGGTGAGTAGCCAATTGAAGCACGTGTTTTATTACGTAGTATGTAGAACACGCAATAAAACGCGTGTTTCAATTGGCTGCTCACCCAAATTGCGAAAAGCTAGCGTAAAGTATGTTTAATTTCAAGCGAACATTTACCTCTTTTCTCAAGTTCTAAATCATGAGCACAACCTGAAATCTGTTCGGCATTACTTCCGAAGTTGGTCGTCCGTCTGGTTTTCGGCTAAAAGCCTCATGAAAGCTATGAAAATTGAAATATCATAATTTTTTACGTCCAGTTCAGTGGTTTTCTGTTTCGTTCCGTTACCGCGCAGGGTGAGGATGTTTACACTTATTATTAATAATTGCTTTCTTGCATTTTTCGTACATTATCTTAAATTAGTGACCATGGGAACGTGGAGGTTAGGTAAGGTTTGGTGCGGTCATGTATCTTTACACTTTTTGTTCTCATATACGTTACAGTTCTTATCGTCGGAACAAAGCTTACAACACTTCCTGCAATCTGTTTTTAGATTTATTAAACAATGACTTTCATACAGTTTCTAAAGATTTTCTTCATTATAGCATAGCCGTATAGTTTCACAAACTGCAATGTTGTTAACTCACATCCTGGGTAATGTCTCTCTACACCTGTAGCCATTTTCACAATATAAATGCTCGTAACTTTCCCACAATCCAATCATGCGGTAACCTTCCAGCAAGTAGTTCCCTCCCCTTCCCAAATAGTTCCATGTTTATCACCTTTTATAAAATAAAATTAACTCAACTTACGCTCTTCTTATATATTATCTGCCACACAAACGAGCAAATTACCCATTTCTTCCCTGTAAATTTTACTAGAAACGGACCACCAACTTTGGAAGTTAACCCATTTGTTCCATGGAGAAACATTATAATTTTCAATAAAGCAAAGTTCATCGGTATGATTACTTGCGAGTTGTGATTTGTGCGGCATTCAAAAACCTATGAAAGCTAAGCCAATACGCTACTCTGCGCGGTCTGCTATTTACGTTAACAAGCTGCGAATTAATGTTATAATACATGCGTTAAAAACTCATTTTCTTTTCTAAACGAATTATAGATCCGTTCGATAAACTACGCGAACTTTTAAGAAAAGCCCTTTCAGCTACAGGCTTAATTGAATTGAAACTATCCTTCTCCCTACCATCTAGTGAGCAGCACTATAGACTATTACGGCAGCACGTCAACACTGTGCAGATTAAAAAAAAATAGCATAAATGGTGTGATCGTAAACGTAATGTTTTGTAAATTACGTGTGCCACTTTCTTGTCTATTGTTAAAGCAACACTCATGGCTAAAATACAATATATTTCTATAAATACAGAAATTAAATCACGAGGTGTAGATACATCACCCACGGGTGGTTCGATCCTCCCGCGACTAATCCCTGATGCCGCGTGGAGGCCGCGGGTCTGTTTCAGTCCCACGGGATGACTGTGCAACACAAAATGGTCAAGGGTCTCTTACGCTTTCCGTGGGTAGCCCGCGGAACGACTGTGCATGTGGCTCTAAGTTATCCCATGGGATTGAAAGAGACGCACGGCCTTCACGCGCCATTAGGAATTAATGGCGGGAGGATCGAACCACCCTTGGCTGTCCCGCGGGTGATGTGTATATGTACACCTCGTGATTTTATTTCTGTATTTATAGAAATATATTGCATTTTAGCCTCGAGTGTTGCTTTAACAATATACAAGAAAGTGGCACAAGTAATTTACAAAACATTACGTTTACGATCAGACCATTTATGTTAATTATTTTATAATTTAAAAAAAATCTGCACAGTGTTGACGTGCTGTCGTAATAATTTATGGTGCTGCTCACTAGATGGTAGGGAGAAGGATAGTTTCAATTCAATTCAGCCTGTAGCTGAAAGGGCTTTTCCTAAAAGTAAGCGTAGCTTATCGAACGGATCTATAATTCGTTTAGGAAAGAAAATGAGTTTTTAGCGCACGTATTATAACATTATTTCGCAGCTTGTTAACGTAAATAGCAGCACGTGCAGAGTAGTGTATTGGCTTTGCTTTCATAGGTCTTTGAGTGCTGCAAATATCGCAAGTCGCAAGTAGTTGTACCGATTAACTTTGCTTTATTTAAAATAATAATAATCTTTCTCCATGGAACAAATTTCACGTTGTACTCATGATTTAGAACTTGAGAAAAGATGAAAATGTTCACTTGAAATGAAACATACATTACGCTAGCTTCTCGTAATGGGAGAATAGGATGCTGAAGGCCTTAGAATCTACCTGAGAGCTGATTTACATGCAAGCTTGCGTTGCTTGCTTTCCGTGCGATTTGGGTGAGCAGCCAATTGAAACACCCGTTTTATTGCGTGTACTACGTAATAAAACACGTGCTTCAAATGGCTACTCACCCAAATCACACTCAAAGCAAGCTTGCATGTAACTCAACCCTTAGGAAGAATTCTGTCAGACTCCCCAGCGGGTGGTGTAACCCCTCCAAATCGTCGAGAACACCCCCAATTTTAATATCTTTGTAAGCAAAAGTCAATATAAACCCTGCAAAAATATTTACATTCCTAGCTTTGCCTTTAAGTTACACAAACTGAAAATCCTTTCCGTTTTAGCAATTTCACATGTCATAAAGTTAAGTCAACGTCCCGACTTCTTCAAATGTAATAGTGGAGTCTCCCGGAATTTCTATCCTGTTTTCTCTTTTAGCTTATTTCAATTTGCTATGGTAGGCCTAGGTCCGTTTAGATTTAATCAGATATGAAAACGTAAAAGAACCATGAACTGTTTGTGGTGGAGCAATTTCCGATGTTATTTTTTTAATATGCTTCCTAACAGCATGGTTAATACAATTGCTAAGCCCTTTCTGTAATATAAAATGTTCCATTGATTATCTCATTTCTCCTAACATACACTTTCGTGATTTATTTTTTGATGTTTTCAAATAATTTCCCATGATTACGTATTTCCTTCTCTCTCTCTCTGTCTCTCTCTCTTTTTTTTACAAGTGTTGATACCAATGTCTAATTAATGATCAATATTTTTTTCTTTTCTGATAACATGAAAGAAAAGCTTATTTTTACTTCTTCATTCTTCATTATATTCTTCAGGTATTTTCCAGCACACATCACCTAATTCTTTTTATTAGATGCTGCATTGGTAACTTTACATTCCCTTTCTCCTTATATTTTTCCAGTGTCCAGACAAATATACCCCTCTTCTTACGTATATGAAATCATTTTGGGCTTGCAAGTTTGCAACGTTTCCTCTTCTCGCTAGAGACAATCAAATAAATGACAAAACGATCGAAAGCAACGTGACTGTCTTCTTTTTCCACTGTTTTTGTAGCCTCGCTGCGGGTTTATTTTACTAAACAAGCCCGCGGCTCAACCGTCACCGCGGGATTCCGTCGAAAAGCAATGTGCAGCAGCAACACAAAGTGATCCCTTCGGCAGACCGCGGGGACAGGGCACCCACGGGGCAGCTGCGGGTTTGATTGTGCATATGGCCCTAAGTCTTGGCTGGTGGATAGAGTGGACAGGCGCTTACATTGTTGCGAACTATCCTCCCCGCTCTCTCTCCCTCTGTGTATACCCTTTCTGTTTGTGACTGTGGAAAAATTGTAGTTCCTTTCAATTCTGTTTTCAAGACAAGATGTATTGAGTGTTATTATTAGTTTCCAGGGAATTCCGGAATTTGAGGGTTGTGGCCGGTAAATGGTAATAAAATTCCCGAATTTCATAAAAAACTGGGATTTAGTTTAATTTAATATGGACATTTGAAATAAATTTTATATTTGGTTCACCGTAGCGCTTTTGGGCTTTCATAATCAATCATGAACTAATTAATAATAACTTAGTAATAATAACTTAAATCATCTAAGGAAATATAATGAGTTTTAACGGCTTAACACCCGGGTATTAATTTAAAATTGGTGCAATGTTTTTCAATTTCCGAAAAGTAAGTAGTTTTTTTTATAAACGCAACTTTTAGATACATTTATGCCTGAATAATATTTTTTACTTTGGGTGACACTCAAACCATCCTAAAAAAAAATGGGAATTGTTTTAGACGTCGGTAAGACCTGTCGCGAATTTTGAGTTACAAAATTCGATCACCATACTTATAATAGAGGGCATGTCTGCTCTTGTCTTATCTGTTCTTTACCTCTGAATTTGTATTCGCCGATGTATTTTAAAGGTGAGACCTGTGATGGTCGTTGTCCGTAGGTTCCAGAACATTTACACTTCAATACATTGTCCAGTTTCGGAGCAAGGTATTGGATTTAGATATAATTGAATGTACGATTCAGCATTCGACTAGTGAGACTAAGTGAGAATTTGAAGTTATTTATTATGGCCATTTGCAAGTTTTCTCAGGCCGTATAGGATAGGGTACATGATATTAGATGGAAGTAGGACAAGACCTAATTTGATGGTACCATCTAGACAGTTAACTGTTGTGTTAAAGAAAAGATGTGGAAAACTCTGTCAGGAAAACTCTATGGTTTTACCCAGAACCTTCCAATTACTAAGCAAACACTATACCAATTTACAAATTATATATATATATATATATATATATATATATATATATATATATATAGTTACCACTACATAAAAAGGGGATAAACGTAATTGTGAAAAATATCGACCCATATCACTCTCATCTGAATTTTCTAAAATTATCGAAAGTAGTATGAAAGACAGACTTTTATCTCATCTGGAACAAAACAAAATTATTTCTAACACAACATGGATTCCTAAATATTAGATCTACTACTACTGTTATCTTAAATTACAGTACATACAAGTAATTGTATCTGCTATTGACAATCAATCATATCCATTTTCAATATGTTGCGATTTAAGCAATGCCTTCGATTGTGTTAGTCATTCACTACTTTTATCAAAATTGCCTTCCTATGGGATACGGGGAATTCCTAATGAATTGTTTCCATCATATTAAAAAATCGACATCAGTATGTTGAAGTTACGTACACGGATAAGCAAAAAATATTTTCCAAACCCTCCCGTGTAAATTTAGGTGTTCCACAAGGTTCGGTCCTGGGTCCGTTACTTTTCCTTTTATATATGAATGATCTTCCAGCATATGTTGACCAAGGGACTATGATCTTGTACGCTGATGATACCAATATCTTAGTTAAGGCAGTAATGTCTCAGAACTGCAAAATAACATCAATGCTGCTTCTATATAAATTTGAAAAATGGTTCTATCATAACAATTCAATCCTAAATGCCGATAAAACAATTTTTTTCCTTTGCTTCTAATACTACTGTCCCAGGTTATCCTAAATTAACCATAAATAACACCACCACGGAATGTGTCACAAGTTCTAAGTATGTAGGGCCATATATTGACGACAAACTAAATAGGAAAACTCATATAAGAAATCTGTAGGACACTATTATCTAATATCTTCATAATAAAATCTCTCTCAACTGTTCTAAATAAAAAGCATTGATTTCCTTATATTATGGTACATTTTATTCGAGGCCAAAATATTGTATTCTCTTTTGGTGATCCTCAAGTGAACTATTGGCAGTTTTTAGACTAGGAAAATTATTCGAAACATTACGCACACACATGTCCATGCGAGCTGGTTAAAAATTTTCAAACAATTAAACTTGCTAACAATACTATGTTTGTTCATATAGAAAGTGTAAAAGCTGATAAAGTAACCTTGATGTCTACACTACAACCTCGGATATACATAGACGCTACAAAATACAGAAAACTAATCTTCGACAAATTTCCCACAGAACAAAATTTTCCAAAGATCACCGCATTACTTCTTTATAGCCCTATACAATAAATTGCCACAAACTTAAAAAAGAAACGTTAAGGATATCAATATATTTTGTCGTGAAATTAAGAACATGTTAAAAAACAAAACTTACTATGCAATTGATGAGTATTTGGAAGACTAATTATAATAATGGAAAGGTGATAATGACAGTGAATGTATGTCAGATATATGTCCGAGTATTGCTACAAAACCCAAATCTCTATGTATTCTATGTATTTTTTGAAAATTTTAATGTATTAATATGGATATGTTCTATACCAGATGTGCAAATGTGTACAATTCATTGGTCTAAGGAACGAAATCAATCGAATTAATTCAAACCATATGGGCTAGTGTAAAGGACGCGTATGACACGATGATCCGATTGGTAGTTCATAGTACAATAATAATAAAGTTATAGTAATTTATTTTACAATAGAAAAGTGATAGGAATGTATTTTATTTTCTTGCATACTGGGGCAATGAATAAAATGACTGATTACAGCAATGTTTTCCTGCTTTCTTGGGCTTGTCGCTAACCTGAACTATCGCCGTTCGAACACGTTGTGCCCATGTTTGCACAACACCTCTCGCGGAACCGACCTCCCAAACCTACACTTGATGAGCTATGGGATCGTGTCCCAAGACGCATGACTTACCATATCCCAGAAGGACTTTTAAGGGCTCATTCTTTCTAAGCCGCGTCGTGCTGCACTGGCTATAAACAGTTTTGTTCCGCTTTTGCCAGGTTGTCACGGATATATCAGAGCGATATATTTTATCATTTGCTGTCTGAACCTGACGGTATTTATCTGCCAAATTTATAGTTACTATATATATTCTTTCATTCTTGGCGTTGATTTTTGAGTGTTAAGCAGTGCATCAAACTGTATTTGAATTCAACAGTAATTCAATACATTTTTTTGTTTCAGAAACGCTTAGCATTACATGTTATATTTGATGTGTATTATTGAAGTAAATAAGAAATATGGATTTTAATGATAGTGCCAAATTTGACAGCTCCTTGGTCCCGCAAGAGTTCAGAGAAGTGAAAAATGAGATGATGGAAACGTCGGACACTTTTAGTGGGGTAAGTACATGACTAAGCTTATTTGATGATCAGTTGTTTATAAGAGGCATATTCAGGGCTTTTATTGAACATTATTGTGCGATGTCCCTGTTTGGAATAGAGTGATTTCAATAGCCCATGTCTAACTGCTGCCTGTCCAATGTGTATTGATTGTGTTTCCATTGTATATCTACTTCAGGATTGAAAAATATTCTTTACATTTACCAGCATATAAATAAGTGCAACATCACACATGACGTTGCTGTCTTGAAAATAGGAACAGTCCATTCTAAGAAAATGACAAAGCGACAACATTTTTTGTTTACAAATTTGGAACAGGACTCTGCGCCACTGCAGTGACGAACATCCAATGGTAGTTATACACAATATTATGTGAGACATCTTCGCTTTATTACTAAAGCACCAGATTCCATGGTGAACATTGTAAATGTTAATAGGATGCATTGCCCTACCGCTACAGCCGGACAAGTACATCAGGATGAAATAATATGATCCTTCACTGGTAGTTTCACAAAGCAAATTCCACCTCCAATGTCCACTTCCGATGGACAAATCCTAACGTGTTGTACAGTTGCACTTCTTCTATTAGAGGTGTTTGTGTTATTTTCTCAGTGTTCTAATGGAAAGGTGTTCTAATCTCTTATTCGTGTTTCCAGAATATTCGCTTGTCAGAAATTTTTAGAATGTCTATCCATCTTCCCATTGCGAAGGCAGAAAGCTGCAGATGATTGGAAACGGTTCAAAATAGCCGCCATTCTACTACTACACAAGCTACCATGGTAGTACCTCATGATGTCACCTCTATAAAAGCCCTATAGCTTTACAGAAGTTGCTGTGTCATTCATAAGTGGTTTTGTTCAGCGTTAGATATCTCGTGGGTCACAAGACAGTCAAACGAATCCAATAGTTTACTAGCACTGGAAATTCTATTATCTTTTGTTAAATTATGTGTAATTTTATGTTTAGCTTAAGCAGAATGCAGTAGATGCCTACCAGATTTTATAGCAATTATCGCAATAAATACTGACTCATATCCTAGTTATTGTACTGGCATCTTTAATATTTCTTTAAATTATTATGGAATATTCCCATCAATTTGGAAACTCACAATGGTTGCGTTCTTTACCCGAAACTAGCACTGTGACTAGTGCAACAAATTTCTGCCGATTTCAGGATTCTCCCGTCTTTAGTAAGATCTTTGGAATTCATTGTTAAATATGAAATCCAAAGCAACCTCAGAGGGAGGAAAAAAACCGAGTGAAACATCTAGTCAGGATATACACTTGTCCATATCACTAATACTGAGTCTATGCAGTAACAGAAGCTTTTAGTGAGACGTTGGTTCATATATATCCAACAATAGTAGTACTTTTGGACTTTTTAAGCCTACCCATCTGTTTACTACGGCGTCCTCATTACTAAATTGACCTTCATTTATCTGAAACTGCTGATTTTTGGATTCACTTCTTCCAGATTGGCCAATAACATTTCGCCTTCCCTAATAACAGTTCGTGATCGATAACAATAATTTCATATGATGTCCAACAAGGCAGTGTATTTAAGCTATTGCTATCGACATCAACGACACGGCTGAAGCTCAATCCTACGGCCGTTATCATCTTTATATCGATGTCCTTTATTTTTTTTCATCAAAGTTTCCTCATGAAAAAAAAATAATCAAAATTTGTGAAACTTAGTAACATGGCAAATACATCACGGCTTGTGTATTAACACAAGGAGATCCCAATTATGTTTCCACCGAAAAATGACATTTTTTGCCGGATCCACTGTGTAACATATCTTGCAATGATAATGTTAATCATCTATGTATCAAGACTTTCGCTTCTTTGCACTCTTTACGTCGAATGAAATCGTACTTACCTCCATCGGTTAGGCTAGTTATTCCTTGGATGTTGCTACTATAACACATTGAATGCGGTTATGTAGTATGGTCAGACCTTACGGATTAGTTGGGCAGACATCTACAATAGGTCCAAAATACCTGCGTTCGTTTGATATTTACCTTTACCTTAGATCTATACATTCAATACTATGATCATATTTCATCCTACTTCAGTAAATTATGTTGACTCCGCTTTCGTGAACGTCGAAAGTTTCTTAAGATTATTCTCCTATACAAACTGTTAAAACAAGGAATCATACTAGCTTTACTCACGCTTCCAGCATTGATGTGATTTTTATGAATTTTACACTGTTCGTAGGCTACTTTACTTTCATTTCCAAGGCATATTTCAAACTTGTTCTTTTCTTGATCTTTCATAGCCATGGCAATGCTTGGGGAAAGTGTTGAGACACAGTTTACTGAGTTGAATCAGGCGTTGAACCAAACATTGGGTAGTTAAGTATATTTCACAAGTCTGCTCTGTACGTTTACTGCAATGTCTTTCAACGAAGGATACTCGTGTTATCGTGTGTGCGTGTGCGCGTATTCTATTGTATATTGTAGTAAGTTTCGCGTATAATTATTACAGAATCTTTTGTATAAAGATTTTCTATAATGATTAATTTGAAGTTGTTAAATCAAAAGGAAATAATATCAGATGCTTGTCTCCCTTTATCCTATAACAGGAATTCATTTCATGAAAGAATGCTATACTATTTGATAAGCAGTTACATTTTGAAAACAGTCCTATGCTCCACTTTATTATTTATGGTGACATACTTGAGTTTGCTCAGATAAAGAACCTGCATATTTTAAATTAGATTCATTGTATTTTTTATCTTTCAATATTTATATATTTATGCATTTCAAGACACTATATACAAGGTGTTTCAGGAGAAAAAGTAAACATTCAGGGAGGTGGTTGTACAGGACTAGTACAGCAAAAAATCATAAATGTATATGTTTCAAGTCTTCGTGTCAGAGGTATACTGACATGAAATTTTGGAGGGGTGAAAGTGAGATCAGTGTCTAAAGCACTAGAACTAGAGCAAATCACAGTAAAAGTGAAATAACATGTTACATGACAGTGCAGGACAGCGCTGGTATGCTCATGTGTCAGAGCAGGTGCTCTAAAATATCCTCATACACTCGCACGCCCTTAGTGTCAGTGATTTCGTTCATTGGCGCAGTGCTTCCATGTCGAGATGACGTTCGTACACTGCAGCCGTTCACCGTACGTTCGTAAACCTTTTCTTTTAGCGAACCCCAAATAGCATAGTCGATGGGTGTTAAATGTAGGGATGAAGGAGGCAATTGAACAGGGCCAAAGCGTCCTATCCACTAGGCTGGGTATTTTGTGTTAGGCAAACGGATTACATTAGGCGTCAAGTGTTATGTTGGTCCGCGCATCTGATATAACCTCTGTTTGCAACAGGAATGCCGTCAACGTTCCTAATCATTGTACCAATTCACTGTTATTGAGATCCTGCAAGTGTAAGTAGGATAATGGAGACATTTTCGAGTACTTGTTCTGCCACATATACATATCGACGTTAACCTACAATGTTCTGCAACATGTGCTTTTACTTTTGCTGTGATTTTTTCTAGTACTAGTGCTTCAGACACCACTATCATCTTCATCCTTGTAAAAACTTTACGTAAGTATATATCCGAAATGATGTTTTATACATGTTTATATGAACTTTCTACTGAACTAGACCTGTAGAATCACCTCCCAGAATGTTTACTTTTGCCTCTGAAACACCATCTATATATATATATATATATATA
>JAGDQP010015521.1:0-18538 GCA_022664845.1 Lepisma saccharinum
TAAACAAGATATAGGAAATAAATTGTGGCTGAGGCCTACAAAGATATAGGAGATCCATGCGGATCCAAATATTTGACTCTTACGTTAGTTTTCCATTTTAAGCGAGATATATCAAGTCTTTGTTGAAATATGATTTAAAATTAAACGTAACTTTTTTCAACCAATTACCTTTCGAAACATGTTTGTGTGCTGCTGGGGTAGCTTTCCCCTTTTCTGGGTGTGTATGTGTGTGCATATTTGCTTATAACTAACTGCAGTGTATTAACTCTAGACGATTTCAGTGCACTCAGTATAATTTAATTGCATTCGTAATTCAAAGTTTAAATCTTAGTCACAAGCCGACAGAAAATTTGTGATTAACTGGGATTACAACTGTAGGCCTATACTAAAAAGGAGTCGCATTAGACGTCAGTGGATATGTAGATATATCAAAGAAGTATTATATTTCAAAAAATCAAAGAAGTATTTTATTTCGTTTGATATATTTCTCACGAGTTCTTCAGCGTCTTAGGGGCAATATGCCCAGCTTTGCAAGCGGTAGAAGGCACTAAAATACTGCTTTCATTGTGAAGTTTGATTCGTACATGTTGTTTAATCTAAAAGGAGAATACTGTGCTTTTTATCGAATATTACGTGTCTATTTAATTTCTACTGTTTCTATGAGGTAAATAATGTTGTGAGGGGTTCTTACATATTCAGTTATTTTATTTTTATTTTATTCTTTTATTTTTATTTATTTGAGTCTGAAGTTTATTTCAGCTATTTTGTTTTCCAAGATTGGCCAAATAACTTTTGTGCAATCTTGTTAGAAGCTTTGTTCGACATTAACCGTCTTTTTCCTATTATGTGCGATAATTTTGAAGTGTTTTTGAACCTATTTAAAGGATATTAATTTGTAATATCTTGTATAACTTTGAAGTTATTTCTTGTTTAATGGTAATATAATTTTTGACTATATTCAAAAGCCTACTTTTATTGATCGGCGAGGTGCATTCTTCCGAAGCATTGTTCTACCAGGAGAATATTACAGAAGGCTATTCGGGCTATATGGGATTACGTGCACCTACCTTAGGATAATCCATGCTGCCACCACCAGTTGTGCACCGGTATTACGGACTATCGCCCGACACTGCAATTTCCACTGCAACAAACTGCGTTGGAGCTCCAGCATGGTAATTCCATTCCATGATAATTCCGAACCTAGCGAGAACAAGGTCGAAATGTCGGTAAAGAATGAAAATTCTCAAATCACCTGGAATAAATAATATTCCACCCGAATTATTTAAGGCGGAAGGAACGGCACTAATTAAGGAACTGCATAAATAAGGATAAGTGCTATAAAGAAAAAGAAGGAGCTTCCAAAAGAACTTAAAACCTCAATAATAGTTAATGTTAAAGAAAAGTGCTAAATCGGAGTGTAATAATTATCGCGGAAACTTATTACTCCCAACATGTTACGAAGTTCTGAGTAATACCCTGATAACTCGCCGAAGCGTATACGTAGATAAATTAATGAGGAGATCACCAATGTGGATTTAGAAGAAATAGATCCACGTTGGACCAGATTTTGGCTTCGAGACAAATCTTAAAGAAGACATGGAAATACAATGGAACTGTTCACTAATTATTCATTTATTCTAAGAAAACAGATGACCCTATAAAAAGGGAAAATCTATACAATATCCTGGTACAATTTGGAATTCCGAAAAAATCTTGTTCAACTAGTGAGGATGTGTTTGTGTCTCAGCGGCAGAGCACGGATAAGCAGAGTACGGATAGGTAATGATATGTCAGATAGTTTCGAGATTCGCAACGAATTGAAACAAGGTGACGACTTGTCACATTACTGTTCAATTTTCATTAGAATATGCGATTCAGGAAATAAAAGAGCTAACATTAAATGACTTGAGTCAACTGTTCGTGTACGCACATGATGTAGATTTAATAGGGGACGATACAGATGCACTACAAAGTAGCATCGAGGTCTTAGTAGAAGCTTCCGATGAGGTAGGTCTAAGGATAAAAAAACAAAACACATTATAACAAGCCGAAACACTGAGAATGAAGGAAATAAATACATAACGATTAAGAATGAGAACATAGAAAGAGTAAACAAATTTAAATGTTTGGTATCATATATAACAATCAAACACGAGGTCACGGAAGAAATAAAAAGTCGCTTAGCATCAGGCAACGGATGTTTCTACTCAGTCTAGAAACTCCCAACCTTGCGATTAATATAAAGAAAGAAAATATACAGAACGGTTATTCTGCCGGTAGTACTTTACGGTTGGGAAAGTTGTAGTACGACCCTAGCAAATGGACATAAATTACGAGTTTTTGAAAATAAGGTCTTCTGAAAGATATACGGACTGCAAGGAGACGAGATGATTGGGGGAACGGAAGAGACTGCATAATGAAGAACTTTACGGACTTTACGACTCACCCGATGTTGTGAGAATAATGAAATCGCGACGACTAAGTTGGGCAGACCATTTAGCTCGGATGGGGAAAAAACAAAGATTATATTCCATCGTGGTTTATAAGACGGAGGGAAAGGTTGGGAAGAGCGAGACAACGTCGGGAGGATAATACTAGAAGTGATCTGCTAGAGGTGATGAAATCTGGTTTGATCTTGCGCAGGATATAATCCTATGACAAACGTTTGTTACTGCAGCGATTAACTTGCGAGTTCCGTAAGCCATAGAGTAAGAAAGTATCTCCAGAGGATATGTCTAAAATAGTGCATTTTGTATGTAACAGAATGATACTCAGCAAACTATTATTTTGAGCATTTAGGCATCGTCGAAATGGTTTTCAACCTCCATGCTGGTAAATGATCGCCATAATAAGTATTTTTGCCTGTAATTGGAGAAGTAACCATTCTATTTATTTTATTCCTTTGCCAAATTACTTGCTTTTAAAGCACAAATATCATTTGGTTTGTTGTTTTTGATCAAATAGTTATTTCAAGCGTTGTAAGCATTGGCTGAATGGTTTTTCCGCCCACGTATTGGAAAATGAGGGCCGAAACCAGTTTTCTGCTAATAACTTGAGTTCTGATCAACCGATTTCAATGGTTTTTTTTTTATATTTAGTTTAAAAGGGTAATAACTTTGCTACTTCTTTTGAATGACTACACAGTTATTTTAAGCTTTGTAGGCATCGGGTGAGAGTCCGACTGTCATGTTGAAAAAATGGCGGCCAAAACCAGATTTCTAACTATAACCTGAGAACTAATCAAGAGATCTCAATGATTTTTTTAAAATTATTTAGTTTGATAGCTATTAACTCAGAAGACTTATTGTGTAGTTATTTTAAGCATTTTATGGATGGGCACAATGGTTTCCCGACCATCATATTGAAAATGAGCAATTGTAGTTACCTAAATCCATAACACTCGATGATACGATAGTGATAAGCCAAATCAGCTATTTCCTTTTAACGGGCTTTTCAATAAATGTAACGGCGTAAAATAATGGGAATGATGCCCTTTGAGCTCGAGAATGTCTACGCGCTACAGATGTACATTTTTGATCCTTAGAAATATCAAATGCTGTGCTATGTGCTTTGTGATACTGATTCTGATGTGATAGTTATTTTAGAATAAAACTAGGCCTCGTATTTTAACTATTGGAAAAATACACACACTGGTGAAAAAAAGCCAGGAAATTCTGTTGAAATAAGTGAGAAGGTAATTTTAAATATTGATTTTATAATAAATATTAAATATTCTATATCATACAGAGAGTCGCCGTAGCTAAGGTGGTAGCGCGTTTGACCACGAATCAGGTGGCCCGGGTTCAAATCCCGGCCAGGACACTGGAGACTTTTCTCACAGTGTTCCCAATCCTGGCGCTCTGAGGTCCACTCACCCTCCTATCAAATTGAGTAGCAAAGTGTTCTCTGTACTCCTGGGCACCTTGGGAAGGTAAAGGCGGTCGAGCGTGGGACTGACCATCCCACCTCATTTCGTACCGTAGGTCAAGAAAATGTGGAGCGCTACCTCCACATCTCCCATGCGCCGTTCACGGCGCGTTCATATCGCACAGGGGATAGTTTTCCATTTCCTTTACCTATATCATACATCTTTAGGCTTTCTGGAAAAGTTAACGGTTTTAACCCAAAATTTGTTTTTGTCTTTTGTGTGAGGAATTAAATGATAAACAATTTAGGATATAGTAATTGATAAATAATTTAAGAATGGGACAAATCACTCAAAATGTTACAGCCAAAAGACTGGTTTTGGCTGCTATTTTGCAATATTGCAGTTCAGAGCATGCTGCTTATGCTGGCAACACCTAAAAAATTAACTCGTTAACTCAAATTTAGAAACTTCAATGATGAACAATTAAAAACAGAAAATTACAGTAGGATCAGTCCATACCTCTATAGGACCATATACTCAGTGTGCATGCCGCTAATTTATACAACGCCTAAAACATCAGCTTATCTCATAAGTAATGTCGTATACGTGATGACCACTGCAATGACGCTATCTGAGGAGCGAATAGTGAAGTAGACGGCACGTGTCATAGCTGAGTCACAGGTCTCTCTTCTCGTGGCACTTGATGGTGTAACAGTGTGTAGAAGGAGAACGGTCTACTCCACGTTTCGGAGGTGTGAATTGATCATGGCTGTGTCGGAAGAGCACATACGGCATGTCATGCTGTATGAATTCCACCAGAGACATCCAACCGGCGCAGCGACACGAAACATCAATGCCGCATATGGTCATGGTGTTGTGGATGTGCGAAAGTGTCAGAGATGGTTCCAGAGGTTTCGGTCTGGGGGCATCAGTTCCACCGATAAGCCACTAGAAGGGAGACCTGTCCAACTGGACAACGATGCCCTGGGAGCAGTGGTGGAGTCAAATCCAATGCAAATTGTTGAAGAACTGGCCAGCGATCTCCATGTTACCCATTCTTCCGCTCATCGCCATCTACAGGACCTTGTGTACGTATCGAAACTCGGAGTCCTCATGCGTTAATACGTTAATAGAAGCAGCAGCGGGTTCCCTGCTCGCCCGTCACAGACGTGAGTAATTACTAGATAGAATGGTGACAAGGGATGAAAAGTGGTTCATCTACCATAGCATTACACACAAAGGTCAGTGGGTACCTAAGTGGGGAGCGCAGGAACTGTGAAAGTGATGTTGAGTGTTTGGTGTGGTGGTTAGAACTCTTGCCACGTAACCAGACAATGAATGCAGATGTCTACTGTCAGCAGCTTGAACGCCTACTTACTGCATTGTTGGAGAAAAGTCCTGCTCTGGTTAATCGCAAGGGTGTGCTCATCCACGGTAATAACGTGCGCCCACATGCGGCAAGAAAGACATGTGCTAAGATCGAGGAAGATTGGGGAAAACTCGCCACCTAGTGTTTTCACCAGACTTTGCACCAACAGATTTACTAAAGCATCTTTGTGAGAAAACACTGCAAAATGAGGATGACGTGCGACGAACAGTGACCCAGGTCTTTGCCTCCAAATCCGGTGACTTCTTTCAGCGGGAGATTCTACAACTAGTTGACAGATGGCAGAGTGTTATGGAGACTATTTTCCTGAATAATGGTAGTGCTCCAGGTAAGTTATGGTTCTTTTTCTCACGGTGCAAAGTTACGACATTACTTATGGGATAAGCAGATGATTAGTCAGATATAATTTACATTTGGGGAATTTAATTATGATCAACGTAAGTTAAAGAAAATTACAACAGGACCTTTCACTTAAAATGTGTAGTCAAACAACTTATTTTGGCGGCTCAGAGTTTATGCTACCAATGTCTACAATGCTTAAAATAAATAATTCGTAAAAATGTACATTTGTGGAATAAAATTATGAACAACATAAGAAAATTAAAATTAGACTAGGATCATTCAGTGAAAAGGTATTCCCCCCAAACATTTTTGAGGCCATATTGCAATATGGCGGCTCAGAGTACACGTTCCTAATGCTTACAACGCTTAAAGTAACTAGTTATAATTTACGTTAATACTACGTTTCATGATTTCACATAGCTTACCTATACCTCGCAGGTAAACTGCATTGTCATTTTCTTGCCAAACTCGTGCTGAGGACACTATTTTATAGATGTGAGCACGTTGTTCCTGGAGCTATGCAGAAAAATGTCATTTGTTTTTTTTAGTAGAATTGGCAATTAATATTACAACGCTATGTCGCAAAAATGTGAAAGAGTGTGCTCAAATCTACAGAACTATCCACTGAGCTCGAGGTTTGCAAAATTTGACATCCTGTAGTTAGGGTTACCAACTGGAAACTGTCAAATACCGCACAAAAGTCCGAAAAAATACAGGACATTTTGAAATAATACCGGACAATTTCAAAATCAATATTTTTTCTAGGTGGAATCATGTTCGCTATGTATCTTTTTATCTAGTGGTGAAAGTTTTGCGGAGGTTAAAGACAAAAATATTACTTGCTGATGTGCTAGTTCTTAACAAGTTTTTGTACTTTCGCAATTTTGCGAACAGAGAAAAAAAGTCGAGTGCCATATATCGACAGTACCACCTACTACGCACCCTAGTAGTTAATAAATAGTGACAAATTATCGCTCGTGACCATACAGTTTACTGTAAATAACACAAACAATGCAGTTTAGGTGTAGTAATGTCTTGCTCATTTTATTTTTAAAATGCCTGACTTTTTCAAGAAAACGAGAAATGCTGGCCGGACATGTCCGGCAAAAACCGGACGGTTGGTATCCCTAACTGTAGTGTAGTTTACCTCCGAGGTACAGATATAAAGTGCTCAATTTCATAAAAATAGTGACTTAATTATCCGCACTAATGTGTTGGTGGCTGCGATTATGGCACACGAAAAGAATTCTGGTGGTGGTAGCACGCGGATTTTCGAGACACCAACTTAGCAGGGTCACCACGTCATTCTATTGCCTCACATCATTTTTTTTATTTTCAGAAGAACCGAGCCGCCGCGCCGTAGCTTGTAACGTCACCTTCGCATCCTGCGAGATGTCTGACTTCCGGTGCGGGACATATATGAACTCCCCAGTCATTGTATGGATTCATCTTTAGGAATTAGGACATGTCGATATATTTTCTTGAAACCTTTGACATATTTTAATGTTTAAAACATATGAAGTTTAATTACTGTGCGGAACTAAACTTAATATTTTTGGATTAAATTATTATTCTAAAGCAATATAGCCTATAAAAACATTAAAAAAAAAACTTTTTGGTAAACTTTATTTTTATATGGACCAGTCTAGTAACTTTGAACTTCGGCCCGTCACGATTCGCCCTTAGCTGTTAAGTTTTAAAATCCACACCCATGCCCGTGCCGGGACTCGAGCCCGGGACCTTCGAGCCGATGGCCTACCGCCGCAGACCGCTCGGTCACCCGGCCGGCTATAAAAACATCAAGTAACTAAATACGAGAAATATTCAAATTATCCAGAATACATTATCCGATACAATAGTAACCTTTCTTTGGAATACGATCTAGAAATTATGTAAAGTCTATGTATTAAATTGTATATAAGCAGCGCAGTTGCATGCATTAGCTGTTAGTTGCTTTGGAACTTCCAAAGTGGAAGGAACTCCAAGTAGTAAAAGGTGCTGAGGAGAACCTTTTACTTGTTTCATTGTCTTGCTTTCCCCTTTAGCTTCCACTGTCCTTTACACGACATTCTGCCTCCATAATGAAGGAGGCCAAAACATATACACTGTCGGAAATATTTATGTGTACTCCTCTCGGGTTGGCCAGTCCACACGTTAATCTTATCTCGTATTTCAGGTTTTATTTCCAAAAAAATCTCACGCCAAATCCGGAGAAGGAATATAGGGCCACATAGAAAATATAGGTTAGTGCTAGGTACCCAACGTTAGTGCTCTAATACGACCAGAGAGAGAAGTAAAAAACTGTGTAGGCAGTCAACTTGACGTCAAACTTGCCAACCCTATAGTCCCGTAAGGCTCTCCAACTTAAAACACATACGTTCGTTTGTGCATTATTAGTGCATGTTAGTGCACATCACACTAACGTTCTTAAGCGAGAATTAGGAAAAGTTATTGGTGGATCCAACTTGACGTCAATTTGGCTCACACAGAAATAAATTTTAGGCCTATGTGGACATAAATCTACGCGATCGCTGGTGCATAGTAGGTGCATAATGACGTTGGTGCACATCACACTGTCATTAACGCTCCATTCCTAAGCGAGAATTTAAAAAAATGTAGGTGGAAGAAACTTGACGTCAAGTTGGCCCAACCTATGAACTTTCGTAAAACTCTCGCGGGTTAAACCATGTGGGTTCGTTAGTGCCTGCTAGTGTTAGCGAACCAATGTTGGTGTTTTAATGGGAAAAGAGGATGAAGAAAAAATTTGGGGGCGGCCAACTTGACGCCAAATTAGCTCCCCCATTACCTTCTCTAAAGCTTCTTGCCCGTTAAACCATATGTGTTTTTTATTGTATCGATAGTGCACATCACACTGACATTAGTGCTCCATTCTCAAGCGAGTTTAAGGGAAAAGTGAGGTCAAGTTGGCCTCACCCCAAAAGAAATTTAAGATCCTATCCGCACCAAAATATATGAAATCGTTAGTGTATCGTTAGCGCATGTTAGCGTTCCATTGTTAAACAAGATATAGGAAATAAATTGTGGCTGAGGCCTACAAAGATATTGGAGATCCATGCGGATCCAAATGTGACTTTAACGTTAGTTTTCCATTTTAAGCGAGATATAGGTATAATCTGTGAATTTTGACAGCTTTACACAAAAAAATATTAGATCTCTACGGACACATGCTCATGTTATGTTTAGAGAATTGTTAGTTCACGTGGCACTAACGTTTCTGCTCCAATTTTAACGGACATATCGTAATAAATTGTGTTTTGAGTAACTTGGAGTCAAGAGAGCACAGTTTACAAAGGTGTTTGAAACATATCCGGACCCAAACACATTTTTCAGTGAGTGCATGTTAGTGTATATGACACTAGCGTCCATGCTCAATTCCTGTGTGAAATACAGAGAAGAAATATGTATGGAACATTATCTATTTAAATTCTTTAACCAATCTGGCCCAGATCTATTGAATCGATTGGGTATCGTTAGTGCTTAACACACTTACGTTAGTGCTTCATTCTTAAACCAGTTACGCTGAATTCTTTGCGTTGGAATCGCCTTCCTGAAACTAAATTAATCCTACCTACAGAATGCTAAAAATCCTCAAAGACCTTAATACCTCGATGCCACTGGTACCTGTGTTTGGTCTTTCCGGACTTTACTTTAAGTCGGTTGCCGGGCTTCGATCAGTCATTAACCACCAAGAGCTGTAGATGTGCAGCTCCACCACCATCACCACCCTCAAAGCTTGCATGCAGTTCGAAGTCGCCGTCATGGAAACCATGGTGACTTCTCACTGGTCGAATTTTTGCCTTTCCTAAATTCCAACCTTCACAACATTTCTCCAAGAATATACACTCCTACGGCAAAAT
This sequence comes from Lepisma saccharinum, assembly GCA_022664845.1. Lineage (NCBI taxonomy): Eukaryota > Metazoa > Arthropoda > Insecta > Zygentoma > Lepismatidae > Lepisma > Lepisma saccharinum. The sequence goes on from JAGDQP010015521.1 coordinate 9,476, forward strand.
CGCTAACTTATAACACCTTGAATTGCTACATTCTTTCATTCAAAGATAGAAACTGTTTCTAAAGCCCAAACGACTTACTTTCAGCTCACAAACTAAAAATTTATAAAACCTGTGTAAGCAAATAAAATATATTCTTCAATCTAAGAAAAGGAACTTTGATTTCAGACCAGAACTAATTGATTGGGTAGCTATCAAGCTTTCGAACGTCACAAGTTCCCACGTACCTTCTCAATAATTCTGAAACGCATCTTAAAATTATCTTATTCCAAGAAAACAGTCAAATCTCCTGGAATCTCTCTATTTTGTTTGACGCTCTCTTCCAGAGAAAGAAGAAAGAAAAACCCATCCGCTCGACCACGATTAAATACTTTTATAAAACTATTTTTAAAGTATAGATTTAATCCTAACAGTAAAATGTCTGTTTATCTCTGACCTTCATTGAATTTCCAGTTTATCATCATATATTCATTGGTCAAGAGTATCGAGAACAGTATAGAGAAGGTGTATACAAAAAGTTTCTGCAACACTATTATTAATTCGAATATTACAATATCAGCATCCGCAAGTCTAACTACAATATTTCTAATATTTATTTCTATAATTTAATAGTATTTTAAGAAACATATTGCAATGTAATGTAAGATAAAAACGTGAAATTCAGTTCAGACTTCAGTACCTCATAAAATAATTCACAACTTGCATTAGTATGAATGAGTGATGTTCATGTAGATTGTTTCGAACCATGTGTACAGTACGTGTGTGTTTCACAATTCATTGTTGAGTCGGGAGGACAAAGAAAGCAAACAGAAGCTCTTTGTTAACATTAAATGTGAAAGGTCTGTCAGGGGAGCTGTTCCATTATATTTTTAATTATCATATCAAATTTCGCCAACATTGCTGCGTTTGCTACGAGCAACGATGTTATCCCTTTCTACAGAAAACATTTCATGAAGTAGTGTACTATGGAGGTATTTTGATATTTTCACAGTTGGGGTTTAGTTTTAATAAGTGCGTAGTAATTTTTGCGTTGTTGAGTATAGTCTATGTTCTCAAGCCAAGAATCTGAACCACAATGGCAGCTATATAAAAATATGCCATTATATATTTTGCCTATAGTGACATTGAAGCATACATGCAGATTGCTTTAGATTGACCAAAATTCCCACAATTTTTTCTCCACTTTATTCTTTATATACACACAACTGATTATCTCGGAGGATCTGGGTACTCGTGGTTAATAATAGCAGGACTCACTCGCAGCTCCAATTTCTTATCAGTGTTGTTTTAAGACATAAATTTACACATGCTGACCATAAATTATTTTTTGCAACTGAATCTCTACATTTGTCTATAACAAGTGTTCAATCCTTTGCTTCGGTTGGTCGCAATAAGATTTACAATGAGCTTTGCGGTTCATAATGGAACATTTTGTACATGGGTGGTGTCCAACACTTCTCGATTCCAGGATGATATTGAACTTATCTACAACACTGTATTGCCATTTCGAAAATATCATACACTAAAATCTCTTTTCTTTCTTTAGAAATCGAATGTGAAAGACAAGCTCTAACAAATATTTCACAACCGAAATATTTATAAGATAATCATGGAATATGTAAACCATTCTTAGTATGGAACCCGGTTAATTATGTACTAAAAACAATAAAATGTACACACATGTTTCCCAAAAATTCCAAAAACAAGATGCATGTTATAAAAACATTCAGAACTAGGATATATAACAATCTAAATAAAGATGAAAATTGAGATCTTGATGAAAAAGTGGAGATTGAGAACTGCATAACCAAATAGTTTGTCATCATTATTGCACTCCTATTTATTATGAAAATGTAAGATGACTTAATGGAAAAAGATAAGATTTTCTATGTGATTAGTCTCTTAGGTGGGAATGACACTGTAGTATAAATACAAACGTGCGTTTGAAAATAATTTGTGTTTGCAATGACTATTGATGTGATAAACTGGGTAATTGAGATGTTTTGATAACGATTAAGCAAGTTTTTTTTACGTGTAGTTTATTTGAAGATACTGGGGTTAAAATAAGCTCCCGGAATGTATGTAGAAGGAGGGTGTTGTATATTTTATCTTTTCATCTAAACTGTAAAATTTTGAAACTAAAGAGTATTTCTACATAAAAAGATATAATAATTGTCAAATATTTTAATTTGCATTCAATTACGGATTTTAAATGCAATCTTCTTTGTTTAAACTTGTTATATAATTTTAAGTAATTTCCTACATCGTTATAACTTATCAATGAATAATAACGCCGAAATTTACAGATAAACCAGAGATATTCATTATACAACCTAGATTTTGAATGTGAAAGTAGAAATGTAATTACATATGTAAAAAATGATAATGCCCTCAAGTATAAGTTTAAAGGCGTAACAAAATTAGACATGAAAAGTTTACACGAATTTATTGCCAATGGATCTTATAATGTTACATATGACAAAGGTTTGTTCTTTTCTGCTTGTCTAACAAAACAGTTCTTTTTTTTCTTTTTTCTTGTTTCAGGAGCAATGAAAAATCTTTACAATATCTTCTGCCTTTATCGAAATTCCTAACGCATCCATTTATCTTAAAATACAAGTCAAACATATCCATTGTTATTCGTCTTGGTAGCTCCTCACTTCATCAGCATAAATTTCTCACGCTGCTTCACCGTTTTCCCACACGAATGATGTCTCCCCAATTGCACGCACACTTCATCAGCATAAATGACTTCTTCGCTGGAACTGGAGCATCGTCCCCTTCCATCCATCCTCCTGTAGTCTTCCATCCTTCGTGGCTGTCACAAGGAAGAATCCGTCTCCCACTTTTCTGTCAGTTTCAATTTTCAGAGTAGCCAAGAGACTCCTTTTTATCAGCTTTCTTTTATTAAACCATGTAGGACAAACAGGTGTTGGTAGGGTAACCTCTAAAAACATATTGGGTATTCTACACGATTGTAATTTTTATGGCATACGTAAATAAATAGAAAGGAGCTTTCGACTCAGCTGCAAATCTACGCTTTAATGTGATCTGCAGATTACGTTGTTGAGAATATAATACTACATACGGAAAATAATAATACTCTGTTTTATTTGATTCCGTTTTTAAAATGACATGACTATAGTTCATTTGAGAACGTTTATTTAGTTAGTTATAAACATATAAAATCGTCTGACAGAAGTCCCGCTGTTATTTTTCATATTATGATGTGTTTCGTACTGGCTGATGGATTTTTATATGTCCGTTCTAGGTATACATTTTTTTTTTTTTTTTAAGATTGGTATTCACGAGCAATGTTCAAATAGATCAATTTTTATCATTAGTACTTTGCGTTTCCTGCAGTTTTATGTGCTTAGAAGATAAGTAGTAATTTTGAAAATAGACTACAGCTGTTAAAACTTTTTGTTGTAAAGTTTTACTCCTCTTTTGTTTTCCATGTCTTTCTTGCTCCGTTACTCATCTGTTCATTGTTGTAAGTCGGCATGAACAAGAAAAAACGTCCAAAAAATTCAGTTGCAACAGCACTTTACAATGAGTTTAGATCATTTCGCTTTGTTTATCTTACAAAATAACTTTTGAATGTTCTTCCATGACTTAAAAACTTGTGTAAGAGTTTGCGGAAAGGCGAGATTGATTTGTCAATGATAAAACCTTTGGTGATTGCCACTAAACAAAATGTTCTTCAACTGAAGAGTATTCAGGGACCCAATGTAGGAAAATTTCTGAATGAAATAAAGTCTTATGTTGCTCCTGACGATCAGGATGATGATGATGTTGTGAGATACAAAGACATAGTGTTTCGCTTTTCATAAGAAATCTATCGACGGCAAGTAGAAAAAGTAAAGAACACGTTTATTGACATTTGAATTGAAAATTTGGAGGCGAGATTTGCAATTGATTCTCTGGACATTTTAGACTCACTTGATGCCATTTTCAATCCCAAGAAATTTCCCACATCAGTATCCCACAAACTTGCTGCCAGGCACGTATTTGTAGGGAAGAAGGGTCCGGACCCCCCCAAAACTCAGGGTTTTATCGAAAAATAGTATCAGGCTAATTACACATATTTAATATAACATTTCATGCCCAGACACACTTTGGATACCGGAAGCCCTTGGACCCTCCCAAAACTAAGTTCTTGATACGTGCCTGCTTGCTGCCTATGGCAATTTGCAGTTAGAGGTGATTGTCGATAGACTTGCAGCTATGGTTGATGGTGATTTTACAATGTTCAAGCACATAATAAGTGGCTTGAGGAATCTATCTCTTAAGGAATGGTATTGCAAGTTTGCGGAAAACAATTCCCAAATGCAAGAGATCTTTCCTGGTTATTTAGTTTTGTCTTCATGTGTTTTCGTGTTGAAATTAAGTAGTGTTCCTTGTGAAAGAACATTCAGTACTCGAAACAGAAATAAACACATCACAGAAGTTTACTGAAATACTCAAGTGTGAACACTCTTGTGTTCCTAAGCACCAGTGGACTACATATGGCTGAATTTCCATACTCGAGAAAGTAGCTTCTGTAGCCGTGAGGAGATGAAGCAGAGACGAAAGTATTTTTTTGCAAATTTGTTTGTATATAGTGTAAAAGTTATGAAGAAGTGTGCATGAAGAGAAAAAAGTGCCAGATTCTTGTCTCTATTATGAAAAATGCAAGAGAAGAGAAACAACCAGGTTCTTGTCTGTGTTACAAAAAAGTGTAGAGTTATCCTGAATAAGTGAAGAAAAATTGTCGGATATGTGAAAAAAAAAAAACCTGTGAATTTAACAACTAGAAAGAATGTGATGCTAATGTAGTCAGTAGGTTAGTACTGTGCATCTTTTGAAAAGTTCATTTAAATATATACAATGATTTCCACCGCTTAACTTATTTTTAAATATTAATATTGTTGGTGCTATATTTATATTTATTTATATATAGTTATTGTTTATCAAAATTTTGTAATTTACTCGCAGATTTTGTTTGTTGCCTCTCAAATTACTGCACTGAGAGTCAAATTGACTCTTAAAACTTTGGGTTTAGCGCCAGCTCTGTAGTAATAATGTATTGAGTTCTTTTTCAAAATTGGAATCTGTTTAACATATTGCAAGGGATTAAAACGAACACAGGTTAAACCATACATTCAGATAAGGTTATGAGGTGTACCCTCTACTAGATTTACTTGATTTGGAGATTGATACGTCATAAACAGTGTTGACTTTGCTACTATAGTAGCACTTCTGAAATTGCCCACGAAAATATAAGGAATTATAAGCCTACACAATCCATAGTCATGAGGAAAAGCACATGTCGCCCAGTCTTTTTGTTCGAAACTCCTGCCGCTAAGCTTTATTGTCTTATGATCTTTATTTCTTCATGTCGAATAACTCCATTTCACCGACTTACTCCATTGCGTACGGTACATTGAGTACTTGCATGTTACTGTTAGATAATGATGATACGTCTCTGTCGTTTTGTTTGACTATTTAATGCCTTTCAAAGTGTTATACTTTTAGCGTTCCGATAAGAGGCATCCGTCATTATTCAGTCTCAGAACTAATTGATCCCTTAATATTATATGTAGGGTATCACCATATTCACATTTTAGTATTTACTTAACTTCTTTTGGTACTACTACATAATCATGTACTGACTGCCTTGTAGTTTCTTCTAGAATATGAAGTTTCTACCTTTTAGCTATTTCGTTGATTACTGCACTAAAGCGATCAAGTATATAACATTTTTCTAAGTTCGTCATAATTATGTATTATCCGCAGTCAGATCAAGAGTAGATAAATCACGTAATACTTCATAAGTAGTGAAGATACCTTGTGATCTTCTTTGATATTGTTCTTTACAATTTAGAAGCTTCTTTCCAAAACGTGCTATATCCATATTACATTTTTGTTCTTTCTTTCTTTTTTATTGTATTTCATACAATACAGTGTGTTCCATAACTCCTGTCCTCTTTTTTTTTTCAAAGGAGCACTACGCATAAGGGCCGTTTTCTGCCCCTCCAAGAAATATACTTGGATTCAGCCTTAAGACTGTTAAGAAACATCATTCATTCACTTTTCTTGTTCCTTCTCCGCTTTTATAGAAACAATGTCCTCAATTGCATCGTTTAATACAATTCTGCGTAACCAATGTTTCAACCAATTTCTTTCTCTTCTTTCTTGTCTCTCTCGCCATTATGATATATCTTATTTGTTGCATTGTCCTACACGTTGACACTTTGAGACGTTCAAATTTTCCTTCATCACTGAGTATGTTTACGAGTTTAAAAAATAATAGCATTAAAGAAGTTGGGGAAAAGGTTCTGAAAGGACTTAAAAATAATGTGTGTAGAAATTGAGTTTAATTGATTAAATCTGAAACTAGATATCAGACTGCATAAAATAAAAAGTTTAGAAATTTATAAAAGAAAACGTGAAGAAAATTATTCGCAATTTATGTTTCAGAAACGGTTATTACAGAAACTAATACAATAATGCAAGCAATGATACTTTATAATAACATTAGTTAATTACTTAATTGAAATTAATAAACACTTAGTCAATTAGATCACTTTGTAAGCTTAATTCAATTATGAGACTAACAGAGCGTTCAAAGCCTAGTTAAATATGTTCGCTCAACTAGTCATTCTACAAATATATTTGCCTACGCACCGCTCTGCAAAATTAATGTAACACAGATAGATGTTGGACTGAAATTTTGTCAAAGAGATAACATGTGAGAAAGCAAGTTATGAGTAGACAGTACACATCATCAGCGAAATCCAAACAAGTATTTATAGAAAGAGAATCGACCACAGTGATTCTTGTACACACCACAGCAGGAAAAGAATTGCGACTCTCAACACCCGGGAGTTAAGGCTCCTCGCTACTCCCTGCCCCACTTTTTAACATTTTTGAAAATATTTCAAAATCTAATAGCATTATTAAAATTTTAAGAAGATACATCTCTAGTACTTACAAATTAGTATGAAATACAATGAACAGCGATCTCGAGATCTTGTCCATTAATGAGTGATATGTTGTTAATTAAATAATGACGTTATAATCTTTGATAACGAATCATTCATCAATGGACAAGATCTCGAGATCGCCGTCCATTGTATTTCGTAGTAATTTGTAAGTACTAGGGATATATCTTCTTAAAATTTTGATAATGCTATTAGATATTGAAATATTTTGAAAAATGTTAAAAAAGTGGGGTAGGAAGTAGCGAGGAGACCATCCACGCTCTCTCTTAATATTCCGCCTGCAGCAGAAAGCATCAAAGAACGTCGGTACAGAATTTTTCTAGATATGGAGGAATTCGCACAGCTGAGATGAGCGAGAAAATAAAACGGAATGAAATAACATACAATAAGCTTATGCAAAGAGAAATTTAAGCACAGACAAAAGAAAGTTGAGAGCTACGGGTACCATTAAGATAGAGGCGCACAAGGAAGAATATATGCAAACGAGAGAGAAGGAAAAAATAAGTAGGAAATTTAAGAAAAGAAAACATAGCTAATAGATTTAATTTTGGTAGTAATCTAATGATGAATGCTTATTTAGATTATTTTGATTATAAATATGGGATACTGAAAACACCATTAAAACATTCTGAAATAGCTTCCACATAAGACGTATACCTTAAAGTATAATTCAGCACTCCAATAAGTAAAACATCTGAATTCGCCGAGCATTGCTTATAATACATTTATTTGGAATCTTAAAGAAACCCCTGAAGCATTGACATTCACTAGGACATTGAATAACAAACTAACCTGTTTAATGTTGCATGAACTTCCAATATACGAGACTGAATTTCTAGATTCTATTACATTAAAAATACTTCAATAACCTGTATTCCTTGTATTTGGAAGGCATACTCATTATTCATCAATTCCCATGAAAATAGTAGCATTTGTCCAATGAAGTCTATTAAAGAACCATCATTTTACATAGTAAAGATATCCTACTTCATTGTCCAGAAAATTCAGTAATTTCAGAATTTATATTTACTGAAACTTACCGGAGGTTCGAATTTCATATAGGATATGGTAGGATCTAGTGTATAGGATTGCTGACTGTAACTTGTGTTAGTTCGTCGATTTTTCTCTCCCCTCCCGGTCCATCAGATATTTGACAACATTGCTAAAAGATGCATCACTTTTACGGTTAGGGTAACGTTGTGAGTCTTTGTAACATAAAAGGAATAGTAAAATATTAATGAGTACGAGGATTCCTCGTGACAGAGCGGTTAGAGCGTCGAACTACCAAAGACGAATGCAGAAAGTTCGAGCTTTGAATCCCAGTAAAGACCGGTAGATAATTTACAAACAAAATCAATATATCAACGTGAAAGAAATGGATGAAAACAGCTGCTGTGGTGAGTTAATTCTCTGTCATTTCTTTCGGTCAAATGAAAAAGGGTGGTTTTGAGCCGTTGAACAGCTGGGCAAATATAACGTCACAAAAACATTTCCAAAATACTCCACTTCTTGACGTTGAAAATAATGTTGATTGTAAACGTCGAATAAACCCTTGAACAGGAGGGCACTTCCGTACATTTACAACGTTAAAATTACGTAGCGGGACTAACGTTGAATCCACTGTTTCTCAACGTTTATGTGCCTTTGAAGCAATGGTGCAAATTTTATTTCCATACGGGAATGCGATATTCCAGGATGATAATGTTCCCATTTATACCAATAATATTAATATTAATAGCGTTTTGTGTTCTGCTTTCCTGCGGGATGTTCTCGCCTGCGTCTCCTTACACCCTTTGGGGCCGTTTTCCTTCGTGTTTGAACATTCATAGCGGTTTACTTTCGTTTTGTGCCCTCTCCTGTGTGGCGTAATGTAGGCTTGTCTCCCAGGTAGGTTTGACCACGTTACGTGAAGCTTGGTTGAACCTCCCTTAGGTAACAGGGTGCCTCGGGCCCCCCTTGTTTGCTTTTGAGTCGACCTGCCTTTGTGGAGAAGCAGCTGGTACATATATATATATATATATATAATAATAATAATAAATCACAGCCATATTCAATCCACTAGTGGATGAGGCCTCTCCCC
>JAGDQP010015521.1:18938-28946 GCA_022664845.1 Lepisma saccharinum
CATTTTGTTCGTCTGACATTAAACTACAAACACACACAAGTTGAGTCCGCCAAACACTAGCGTCTTTGTTTTATCGTTCAGTGATCATGTCGAAGTTTGTGCCTGAAAAAGAACATTTGCGGCACGCATTGCTTTTCTTATTTAATCAAAAGAAAAAGGCTGTTGAAAGTCATCGTGTGCTGGTAGAAACATATGGTGAACACGCTCCATCGATTAGAACATGTGAGACATGGTTTCGACAATTTAAAAGTGGTGATTTCAATGTGAAAGACAGTGCGCGCTCTGGTAGACCACAAAAGTGCGAAAACGAGCAATTGCAGGTGTTATTGGAGGATGACCCAATTCAAACTCAATAGCAATTGGCAAAAGCATTAAATGTGTCACAAGAAACAATCAGCACAAACGTTTACGAGCAATGGGGAAGATCAATAAACTGGGTAAATGGGTCCCACACGATTTGAATGAACGTCAAATGGAAAATTGCAAAGTCACTTGTGAAATGCTGCTTCAACGCCACGAAAGAAAATCCTTTTTGTATCGAATTGTGACGAAAACTGGATTTATTTTGAAAACCCGAAGCGGAAAAAATCGTGTCTTTCATCTGGCGAAGCCTGTCCTTCAACACCAAGGCCAAATCGCTTCGGCAAGAAGACCATGCTTTGTGTCTGGTGGGACCAGAGCGGTATTGTGTATTATGAACTCTTGAAGCCCGGCGAAACCGTTAATGCACAACGCTATCGCCAACAAATGATTAATTTATATCACGCATTGATCGAAAGACGACCGGAATGGGCCCGAAGACAGGGAAAATGATTGTGTTACACGACAATGCGCCGTCTCACACAGCAAAACCAAAACCAGTGAAAGACACCTTGAAATCGCTTGGATGGGACATCCTTCCGCACCCGCCGTACTCCCCAGACCTGGCGCCATCTGACCATAACCTCTTCGCATCAGTGGGGCAAGCGCTCGCAGAGCAGCACTTCAGCAATTTCGAAGACGTTGGAAACTGGCTCGACGAATGGTTTGCCGCAAAAGACAAGCAGTTTTTCTGGCATGGTATGCATCAATTACTTGAAAGATGGGCGAAATGTGTAGAAGCCGATTACTAATATTTTTAATAAAACAAAATTAATTTTCCTCGAAAATTACGTGTTTTCTTTACCACAAAAACCGGCAAAAACTTATGCATACACCTGGTACATGCCTTGATGGCACCTTCAATTTAGATTATCCGACTCCTTCCTGCTTTCTTTTCCCTACCCTATTGCGGTCTGAGCCATAGATTCCTTTTCGACATAAAAATGCAAGTTGTAATGAGTAGTGTCTAAAACTACAACAAATCATTCTTTAGTGGGCAATCCCAGCGTCCATCATTAGAAAAAATGGGACCAAAAATTTTCTGACAAACTTATGGTAATGAAGATTAAATAATTATTCTCAGATTGAAATAAAACAACTAACAGAATTACGATTTCGCCCTCGAATTAGACGAGAGTTTAGCACGCTCACTTTTTGCGCGCGTAGTCATGGGTTCAATTTCTGCTGAGGGTTATTGAAAGGAGTGGTTCGGAGCTGATTTTAACAAAAACTGTAAAGCTCGTCCTTAGAATCTCATAAACTTGGTTAGGACGTTAATAACATCTCAATCAATCAGTGAATTTTATTTCCACCCAGTAATGAATAGTGAGTGTCCAAATCTGGACAGAAACTAATTTTGTTGTATCGGTGATGGACAGTCCCTGCGTTGCAAAACAGATCTAAGTTATAGTTGTTTTTGCCATTTATATGCTTGTAACAAAGACATTTCGTAATAGATAAGAGTGCAGAACAAGAAAAGAATTCGATATTGTAATTTCATGAATAAAGAAAGAAAGCTCTTACTTTAAACACTTGCTTAACAGAATGCATGGAAGAGTAGATGCGACCATTGAACTAACTTCAACATCATGTCAGAAATACTAGATGGAACCAATGACGAGCAAATAATATTCAGTGGCATCAGAACATACTATATTAAATTTTCCTACATACGTGAAATGATTCCCGCCCTTAAGGAAATCTTATTTTACGGAATTTCCCTTCAAGTGTCCATTACTGGTACACTGTTCATTATTGATGCTTTTACCTTATCTCGCGAATGAAAAGGAGTACAAAAGTGATATTTTACACTTCTTTCTAACTTGACCCATTCAACTTGCGGAAAAAAATAATTCAAATCTGAGAAGCTCACCCTGGATGCATTGAGTGATTTAAGATGAAATGACTGACCCACACATGCTCCTAAGTATTTACATTGGCTTACTGTCCTTGTTCTCATTCTTAATTGTTATGGATCTATTTGCTCCATTCCCAAGGTTTCGGCTAGTTATCATGTATTTTGTTTTCTCTATGTTCACCTAGACATACCTCATGGCAAGATTCTACTAAGACCTCGGTGTTGCTTTGTAGTGCATCTATATAGCACCCCTAGATCTACATCATCCGCGTACACGAACAATTGATTTAAGCCATTCAATGTTAGTCCCTTCTTGTTCTCCTTTATTTTTGGAATAGCATATTCAAACGCAAACTTAAACAGTAGTGGTGACAAGGCATCGTTTTGCTTCAATCCGCTGCAAATCTGGAAACAATCTGACATATTATTATCTACCCGTACTCTGCTTATGGGGTCGCTGAGACACATTCTAACTAGTTGAACAAGTTTTTTCGGAATCTCAAGTTGGACCAGGATATTGTATAAGTTTCCCCTTTTGATAGGATCATATGCTTTCTTAAAATCAATGAATAGCTGGTGAAGAGCCACATTGTATTCCCACTTTTTCTCTAGATTTGTCTCAAGGTGAAACCTAGTCCAATGTGGATCAATGTTTTCTAAATAAAAAATTCCAATGATTTGATCTACGCATACGGGTAGGTGTATTAGGAGGTTGTTACTCAAAACTTTGTAACATATTGGGAGTAATGAGATTCCGACGCAATTATTTATAGTCCAATTTATCGCCTTTTTATAAACCGGAACTATTATTGAGGCTTTTCATACCTTTGGAAGTTCCTCCTTTCTCCATATAGCCCTTATAAACTCATGGAGTTCCTTCATTAGTGTTATTCTTCCCACTTTAATTAATTCGGCTGGGACATTGTCTGTTCCTAGTGATTTGAAACTTATTAATTTCTTTATCGATATTTCGACCTCGATCTCTCTAGGTTGGGGTATCCACGATTCTGTTGTATAGATTTTATATTCCTCTGTTTATTTCTCCGTTGTGTACATGAAGAAGTTTGTCTAAATATCTTTCCACATGTTGATAATTTTAGCCGGATTCGCCTGAAGATCTCCGCGTTCATTCTGATCATCACTAACATCGACTGGAATCCTTTTCCTAACGAGTTTACTCTTTTGTATAGATCTCGTATGGTATCTGTCTTGCCGTTTTCCTCTACCTTCTGAATCTTCTGGTCAGATATTCTCCTTTTTTGTTTCTAACCCGCGTGTGGCGTTCCTTCGCTTTACTGTAGTGGTTTGTATTTGCTTAGTTTTCATTACTTAGCTAGCCATCGTTATCTTGCTTGATTTGGTTCTTCAGGCATTCCTCATCAAACAAAGGCTTGATTTTCTGCTGTTTCTTCTCACTTACACGTTCTTTCATTGCGCCCTTCACTGCATCACGAATTGCCTCCCTTCTTACTTACATCAATTTCACTATTAATTTCATCTTTATTACTACTCGAGTCGGCTAAGATTTCCAACCTATTTGAGATTTCCAGTTGGTACTATGCTTTTACGATCGGATTATCTGATCGTTTAACTTCGAAGTTAAGTTGTTTTGATTCTTTACCTTCTTTGTTCGCGCTGCATAACTTTCACCTTACTTTTGTGATTACTAACTGATGGTCGTTGTCTAATGCTGAGCAACGAGCGGATTTGGAGAGCTCGAAATGCGAAATCCCAAGCAGTCACGCTCGAAAGTGGGAGAACTGGCGAAAAATCCACTTGGAGCGTGAATAAGTTTCGAGCTCTCGAATTACGTCATCAGATTACAATTTTGTCTTTATCTTTCTGCAACTGGTGAAAGGCAGTTTAGTGTTGCCAACCATCCAAATAATAATAATGGGGTATCTAACAAAAACTTTATAAACTTTTACCTTTGAACTGGAATAGTCTGTATACGAAACCACGATTTTGACCCATATATACGAGGATTGGTCAAAATAAGACAAATCCACACCTTTCAATATATCTCAACAAAACTTCGCACAGCTTGCTAAGCTGGCAAGACGGAGAACGTAGAGTACGTCCGAAGCCAAAATTTTGACCTATATATAATTGGATTCGTCAAAATATCGCAAGTCCACACTTTTCAACAGATCTCAACAAAACTTAGCACAACTTCCTAATTTGACAAGACGAGGAACATAGAGTACGACCGAAACAAAAAAATTGACCTATATGTACGAGGGTTGTTCAAAATAACGCAAATGCACAATTTTCTACATATTTCACAAAACTTTATACAGCTTCCTAATTTGACTAGACGAAGAACGTAGAGTACGTCCGAAACCAAATTTTTGACCCATATATACGATGGCGGGTTAAAATATCGCAAATCTACACTTTTCAACATATCTCAACAAAACTTTGTACAATCCTAATTTGACAAGACGAGGAATATAGAGTACGCCCGAAACCAAACTTTTGATCCATAGATTCGTCAAAATATTCTTAAGGCATTTTTCAATTTTTTCCACACTTTTCAACAGATCTCAAGTGTTTTTGTACTCTAAGCTGACATGGTAGAAGCCTCTGTCCATCCACTCCTAAGACGACATTATAAAGCATCTATGGCGGCAGCCGATTTTGAATCGCCAGTGGTGCGACAACGTCAACAGGGTTTGCTTATGGAGTAGAGAACGCATTTCGCTCAACTGGTCAACTGTGGAAACGAATGTTCAGATTTCATTTTAAGCTACATCTACATGTTTACGGACTGATTAGGATACACCCACACTCTATTGCAGTGTTCATAAAGCTTAATTTCCTCTTACTTAATCTAAGAATAGCGTATTCAGCAAGCTAGGCGAGGCCGGCTTGATGTCGGTATTTGGTTGGTGAAAGTCGGGCCGACTTCGGTTTACGAAAAACCCTACACGGAGCAGACGTCGGCGACCTAACGTCGGGCCGACATCAAAATGCCGACGCGAAGTCGGGAAGTTGTCGCTCGCCCACCTTCCTCCTGACCCTGTTCATTTGTAACGTGAAATATCACTCCACTTGTTGTGGTAATAATAATGTAATGCAATATTTATTAATGTGCTACGAACAGCCTAGTGCCAATACAGCACTAAGTTATACAAGACATACATATAGGGTCTAGATATACAGATAGCAGATAGATGTACACAGGCGTGAATTTTCACAAAAATCTTATTCTTAACAATTATGATATTTCTTCCGTCTGTAATTTTTGTTTTAAATTTTAACATTCTTATTTTTAGAATCGAAATTAAAGCCCCTTTTAAAGCCCTAAATATACCCGAGTAGCACAAATGAAGGGTAAGGGGAAAAACAAGGAATGTCCATTTTCGGGTTCAGTGACCCTTCTGTTGGTGAAACGTAGTACTATTGAACGGAATATTTCATACGTGCTGAGAAGTAGAACTGTCCATGGAAAAAGCTTCAAATGAGTGGGGAACTGTTGTGCCTTACGAAGTTTTCAACATTAAAACACGTTTTCCTCGAAACACCATTTTTGTGATATTCCTTGTTTTTTTCCCTTACCCTTCAAATGATTCTCCGAATATTAAAAAATAGTGCATATGGATGAATAATCGTAAGTAATTGGTTACTTTGAAACATGTTTATTTACTACGTTCTAACAAACAACAAATTTTCGTTTAATCAGTTTGTTGTAGTTTTTCAACCAAACAAAGCTGCAAAAAACATTGATATGCAATGGGGAAATTGTTCGTTAGAAATTGGGCGACATCGACGAGGTTGGACAACCGTTCTTCAACGATACACAACGGAAAATCAACGTTGGTCAAAATATTTTGAGCTACTAGCAAGAAGTTCACGAAAATCATACGATCTTTTAAATATGAAATTTCGGGCAGCCGTTATCTTGGAATTGAATATTGAACATTGTTTCACTTGAAATCGGACTCAGTACCCTTTGAAATCTCTAGATATAAAAAATCACGAAAATCTTATGAACTTCCAAAATACGGTATTTCGCGCTGCCATCATCTTGGATTTCAGAGTTCAACAATTTTAGCTACGGAATTGAACCTAGCACCTCTTCAAACCCCTACATATTAAATTTCACGAAAATCGGATGATTTTTAACAATTATAACACTTCACGCTGCCGCCATCTTGCATTTCAAAATTGAATAATTTGGCCTTGGAATTGAACTCCGAACCCCTTCAAAACTCCACCTATGAAATTCCACGAAATTCTGATGATTTTAACAATTATGACATTACGCGCTGCCGTCATCTTGCATTACAAAATTTAATAAGTTGACCTCGAAATTGAATTCAGCACCCCTTCAAACCTCCACACATGAAATTTCACGAAATTCTGATGATTTTAACAGTTATAACATTTCGCGCTTATGCAATCTTGCATTTCAAAGTTTAACAATTTTAGCTTTGGAATTGAACTCTGCGCCCCTTCAGACCCCAACGTGAAATTTCACGAAAATCTGATAATTTTAACAATTATGACATTTCGTGCTGCCGCCATCCTGTATTTCAAAATTGAATAATTTGGCCTCGGAATTGAACCCAGCACCCCTTCAAGCCCCAATATTTGAGATTTTACAAAATTCTAATACTTTTTAACAAATACGACATTTCGCGCTGGCGCCATCTTGGATTCCAAAATTCAGTAATTTTAGATTCGAAATTGAATTTTGCATCCTTTCAAAACCCCCACATACGAAATTTCACGAAATTCTTATGATTTTAATAATTATGACATTACGCGCTGCCGTCGGCGTATTGAATTCAGCACCCCTTCAAACCAACACATTTGAAATTTATAGAAATTTTGATGATTTTTAACATTAATGACATTAAACGAAGGCGCCATCTTGGATTTCAAACTTCAATAATTTTAGATTCGGATTTGAACTAAACACCCCTTCAAAACGCCATATATAAAATTTCTCGAAAATCTGATGATATTTAACAATTAAGGCCTTTCCGCGCTGGCACCATCTTGGATTTCAAAGTTTCGAAATTTAACTCATCACCAGTTAAACCCCCCACATATGAATTTTCACGAAAATCAGGATTTTTTTAATTTTATTTTTTACAATGATGATGTTTCGCGCTACCGTCGTGTTGGATTGCAAATTTCAACATTTTTAGACTCGGAATTGTAGTCTACGTCCTTTGGAGCTCCCAGGAATGTTAGTGTTAAAGTACCTATGGAATCACAGTCTTCTATAATTAATTAGTTATCTGTTGTATCAAAGCTTTAAAGTTGAAATTTAAATAATAGCATCACAGTTGGCAATATTATGTATTGCGTCCTTTACTAAGATAAACGGAGTGGAAGGGGAAATTCCAGGGCTTTCGGGCGCTTGAATCCAGGATTTCGAGCAAAAATATTGGAACAAATCTGTACGAGCAGATTTTGTTCGATCACATTCTGCTCGCTCGAAAAAATAGTTATGTGTTTCGAGCACTCGAAATCTGCTCGTTGCAGACCTCTATCGATGTCACTTTCCGCTCCTCTGTAAGAACTAACGTCCATTATGTTGTTGTGTCTCCATGTATATACTAATACGTGATCAATCTGGTTGAGAGTTTTGTCATCTGGCGATATCCATGTGTATTTGTTTGTGTCTTTGTGTTCAAAGTACGTGCTTTGTGTTCTTTGTATGTTTTTATGTTCAAAGAAATTGCTAAAACTGTCAGTCTTTTTGTTCCTGATTTCCTGAAGGTTGTATTTGCCTATAGTATGTCTATATTTTTCCTCCCTATCTGCCCTAGCGTCAAATCACCCAATTCTATTTTTGTATTATACTTCGGTAATCGGTTAAACAACCTTTCTAGCTCCTCGTAAAATGCGTCTTTTTCGTTATCATTAACCACCTCGGTCGGAGCATAGACATTTATTAAAACCATGTTGCCTCATCGAGTACGTATCGTAATGTACGATAGTCTTTCGTTGACGAACTGTGTATTCTGAACTGTCGGTAAGTTACTGTTCTTAATGAGGACTCAGTTCCGAAATTGAGAGACTACGCTCCGCTGTAGTACAAAGCCTATTTGCCCTGTCGGATGTTATCTTGACCCTCACACCGTACTTGTTGTATCGCTAATATGTCGAGCTCGTACTTCTCGGTCTCGTGTACCGCCACCTGAAGAGCGACCATTTATTATAACTTCCACATTCGTATTCTAAGGTCTTTCTTAATTCTGTTTTTGGAGCCCCCTGAAGCAGTCCCCGCCTGAAGAATTTATGAACCATCTGTTACTATTTCTTGACATTATTTAGCGGTGTAGAGTTGTCAGCTCCACGACCTCGCATTAAAGATAGACATTCAAGATGTCGTCCTCTGCCAATTTCTGAACCTTGCCTATGCCATTCATTTTCAGCTTCAGAGTGTAATTATGATGATGCTTCCCCTAACTATAATATTTTTGTTCGTGATTATTTTCTCCCAGCCCTTGTAGAATCCCTGTACTAACTGCGAAGCAGCAGTACTGGTTTTGGTCCGCCCCGAAATATTTCAGGTGCCTATCACATCTGGTCGACATTCCCCTATTCGCAATTTTGGGAGACGCCTGGTGGAAGACCAGTAACTCCAACCCAAATATTGTACCTAGGTATAGTTAATATAAATTGTTACGACGAGAAAATAAGCTCATAATGCTACTAGCAGTTTATATTATTAATGCTACTCGAAACACTTTAAAGATTATTGCTTCTGTATCTTCGTTAATTTATGCTGTATTATTGAGGCTATATTTTAATTATGCCGGAACGATTCCACGGCAAAAGGCCGAATGTAAAAAAGGCGAACGACAAAAGAGCGACTCCAGAAAAACGACTACAAATAGAGAGACTAACACTAAGACCGACTTACAAAATGATCGACCAACTAAAAGAGCGAATGACAACAAGAGCGACTACCGAGAAGGCGAATGCTAAAAAAGCGAAAGACAAGAAGAGCGACTACCGAAAGGGCGAATGACAAAAAGAGAGACTACCGAAAAGGTGAATGCTAAAAGAGCGAATGACATATTTTGGTCATTTGGTGACATGTTAAACTCAGTAGGTAATCAAAAACTGCAATTTTTGTTTTCGCACGATCCTTTTACACTGTAATTAGATTCTATTGGTTAAATCGATTCTCACATGCGACTGATTTCATTTTATTTAAATGTGCTGCTACTTACCTGTATAGAAAAATGCTTTATTTCTCGAGAGTTGGTTTCATCAGCTATTCACATCAGTTGGCAGGTATGTTAATAGAGAGAGTCCTGAGTTGGTGCAGCATAAGTTAAAACTACTAAAAAGATTGTGCTTTTTCTAAAATTGCAGGGTGAAGCCCCCTATTTCTAATATTGAGACATTTGATTGAGACTTTCGTGTTGTAATTAACTACGGTGAGTAGTTTCCACTTGATCAGAGTATGCTCGGTAACAGAAAGCATATACTTGAAAAGCTAATAAAATGTATGGAAGCTTCCAATATTACTAAAACCTAAATGTAGTTTAATTTAACGCCGGCCAATAATCACATGTAGCAAGGTCAAGGACGATTCCTAACGAAGAACTGGGAGCTTCCAGATCTGAAGGCAAAATACTGTTATTAAATTTTAAGGATCTTTAGTATGATAATGGATATTATAGTCACAAAATTATATCTAGGTGTTATTGAGCTAACTATTAATAATAGTAATAATAATCCTACAATGTATGTGCATTTTTAATTGTTATAAGCTCGTGGAGTCGGTATCGTGCCAGAAGGGCCCGGACAAAAGGGTG
>JAGDQP010015521.1:28956-42544 GCA_022664845.1 Lepisma saccharinum
TAAGCAAGTGTCAAACTTCACCGATTGTTTTGGAGAGAGTTATAAGAAACACAAAATTTCAATGTTATCCTTATGGGAGTTAAGCAATTTCACGTATTAACAAGAAGAACTACATCGTTCAAGGTATTGACCGTGGTGTTTCCGGTGACCTTGAGTGAAGAACAGTAGCTAGGCGAAAACTATTCTAAGTTCTCAGACTCAAAAATTCATCTAAGTCCCAAGAAGGAACCAATGAACAATAATATGCAGGGTTAAGATCCTAATATCTCCGCGGCCACAAGAGATGGGTGCATGAGATATTTGGGAGGTCATTCACTTTTCGTATGGGGGTCACTGAACCCCCTCCTCCAAAATGTTTTGATAACATTTTGCCAGGAACACTTTAGACATGATCCCGGTGGGTCCGTGACTTCCCTCCCCCCGAAAAAGTTATTTATCTGGTTTTTTGTCATGAAACTTTTGGGAGAGATCGCACTTCCGGAGGTCGGACCCCGCCTCCAAAATCTTTTTGATACAGTTTTGTGTCGGGAAGATTTTGGCCCCGTATTTTTGTCCCCCTGATTTTTTCGGGATACCCTCCAGACCATTTCTCTTAGGGACACCTTTGCCCCCCCATCCCCCGGCATTTTTCTTAGAAGAACAATGGCGAGTCCAAATTTTGGGGGTCAAGGAGCCCCCCCCCCTACAGTTCCCCAAGTCGAGACCAGACAAGTCAATCTGAGATCGATTGGAAGTAGAGACACTTCAAAAACACAACACAACCCCCAGGAACCAAGTTTTCCAAACTGGTAAAGTCTCAAAGCTTGTCTCAAAGAACTTAGGGAAGTTTTGAGTTGCCCCATCCCACCACCATTCCACCCTTCCCTTGACCAAACTTGGCCCCTGAAAACCACACTGGTTCCTAGGAGGCTGGTAGCCTTGAATCTTGTGCCCCATCTTTCAATCTCCCCATCCCACCTGGGCAGCAAAATGATACAATGACTTGTGCGCCCGGAGCGGCGGCCTTGGAGATGGTTCTAGTACTAAATTAATAACTTGTGTTTAGTGAATCAATAGACAGTGACCAAAAAACAATAATCTGTTAAATATCAAATTAATACCGTGACAACCGCGTGATGTGACATCTGCGTACGTGATTCGCGTGTCACGATAAGCGAGTTGCGAAAAAGACAGACAGAGAAAAAAAGAAGTCTGCGATGTCATACGTAGACTTCACCAAGATGGGTATGACAAACCTTGCAGAAGAAAATTAGAAAAAAAAACATGATAGAGGAAAAGGAGATGACCCGCAACAATCCTTACCTAGCAAAATGGAACGATAATCTGAAAAAGGAAAAATACAACATTGCAAGACCAATGTCAACGAAAGAAAAGAGAGAGCTATACGAAAAATGCATGGAAGAAGTATACAGTGAGTGGATGGAAGCCAACAAACTGGGAGCAACGAAAACATCATCACCAGCACTGAGAAGTGTCAGGAGCTCCCAAATGGAAGAAGAAAGCGAAGATGTCACACCCAGCAAAGTAGCAGAGGAAACAGAAGAATCCAAGAAAATGGACTGGAATCATCGGAAGAAGAGAAGCAGCAGGAAGAAATCTCAGATTTAAAGATAAAAACGCATACCTAGAGGGAATAATAACATAACCGGAAAATAGAATAACATACTGATAAGAGAAAACGACAGACTAAGGCACCAGGACTTAAACCTCGTCAGATGGCAGACTAAAGGAGAGGAACTAATTAACGAAATAACAGTACTAGAAGAAAACATAAAAACTGCAAAACAAGATCCAATTGATGCAGCGGTCGAAATTGCAGAACTAGAAAGCTGCAGTCACCATTTGGAAGCTAGACGAAAAGAAATAGAAGAGGATGCAACTAAAAGAAGAGGAAATAAAATAGTTGTACACTGGGAATAGAGCACTACAGCAGAGAGGAGAAACATCAACGAAAGTGGAAGCACCGACGTTCGTTGACATGATAAAGGGAAAAACAAACCAAAATTCCAGAAAAACGAGGATAATCGAAGAAAATAAGGGACGATGAAACCTACAGTGATTATAAGGCCAAAACCATGTAAGGCTGAGGCTTTCAAGAACAAGAGGAGGGACAAAATAAATTTTCAAATAATCCAAACCAAATTAGCATTAATATTGCAAAAAAGACGAAGAAAAACTTAGAAAACACCCCACGGTTAAAAGAAATGTCTTAGTAGACAATAGAAGAGACAAGAGTAATCCAATGATGATACTATACGGAATACTAACGGAAATGAAGGATGAAGAAATAGTGGCGGAACTGATAGAAATAAATCTTCACAACATTACAGAGGAACAGAAAAAGATGATAAAACCAAAGTTAAAGACGGGCCCAAGTGGTAAGAGAAGTCCCTCGATCAACAAGATAACTTCTGCTTAAACATTCCAGGATATACATAGGTTTGAAGTCGACAAATATTAAAGACTTCTTTGTGGTCCCAACATGCCTGAAATGTAATGTCCTTGAGAATATTGCTCGATTCTGCAAAAAACGAAGAACAGTGCGGCGATTGTGGGGAGGACGGGCATAAAAGGAAATAATGCAAACAAAAACAAAGAAAAAACTTGCATCCCTTGTCATATCAGAAACAAAAATGCGAAATTAAGAACCAGCAAAAATGTGCCCAATATCAACTTCAACGACAAAGAGAAACAGAAAAAATCGATTATGGACCCTGAAGAACAAAACGCTAATTCGGAACAAGCAAATAAGAAAATAAATCCTTCTTGCAGAATCAAAAGGAGTCACGAAAGACTACGAATTTAACAATAAAAATATCGAAAAACTATATGAATGGATAAATAACGAAAAAATACCAACAACGGAGAAAAACTTGGAAGTCAAAATGGGGCACATATAGATGGGCAAGGGGAAACAATAACACATTTTACCAACTGGCAACCTTTCAGAGAGGTTTCGCCCAGGTAATAGCTCTATCACATGACAAGTTCTTCGTCCATGAAATGAAGTAGTAAGGGACGAAAAGCTTTTACAATTGTACTTTAGTAAAAATAGATAGTGTAATAATACATGTGAAATCATCACGGGAAGAGTTCAGAGGCGATCTAGAGCTCGTCCTGGATATCTTGTCTATATGAAAAACAATCTGTAGAAAAGAAATTACAATACCTCCAATTGGAATGGGTCTCTGGTGTGCGCCACCTTCAGAAGTCTGAAAAGTATAAATGAATGTAAACTTAAAACAAAGGGAATTGGCTAAAAATTATAATTAATGAAA
Source organism: Lepisma saccharinum (assembly GCA_022664845.1). Taxonomy (NCBI): domain Eukaryota; kingdom Metazoa; phylum Arthropoda; class Insecta; order Zygentoma; family Lepismatidae; genus Lepisma; species Lepisma saccharinum. Next base: position 32,235 of record JAGDQP010015521.1, read on the forward strand.
GGGAACTTTTCGGGACAATAAAAAAAGAACTTAACCAATTAGAAAAAATAACTCGAAGGAACCAAGAGAACAAATTTGCAAAAGAAACAGAAACAGAAGATGAGGAACGACAGTAGAAACATCAGACAACGAAGAAAACGCATGTGGGCACGGTCCGGATGGGTGGGACCGAGATCAGCGGTGACGAAACCGAAGAGGAGGAGGATAAAAATTAGGAGTCACCTAGAACAAAGAAGAAAAGATCATATTGGAGAGCCTGGATACCTAGGCTATACAGAAAGAAGAAACAGGATAATAGGAAGAGAAATTCTCTCCAAGAAGAAAAAACAGCAAAAACCTGCAAAAATAAATCGGATGAAGAAATAACAGCGTTGGAAAAGGAAGAGTTAATTGAAAGTAAACCTAAATTTACTCCGATTAACTTGTACCAAAACCTGCTTTTGGATTACAATATGTCCGACTAGAGCAGTCTAATATGCTAACGGTGTCATTAAGGATAGTGATAAGATACACGCATCCCAGCGGTAGAAATATAACTTTCCCAACTATTGAAGCGGTCGACAAGATAAATCTTAGGGCAAATGGTATTACATCGTATCCCGAAGATCTACTGGAATTAATAGATCAAATCTTCGACAGGAGGGAGGAAACATTTCAATTAAATAATGTTTATAGGCAGTTCGTGGTGGCGTAAGCCGAATAACATTCAATCCAGGAGAAAAATTCCCGGCTTGCTATGTGCACACAAGACAGCCCTAAGGTGTGCTAAAGGTGGTAAACTCAATGCGGACCGATCCAAAACCGCCTGCAATGAGCTGAGATTGCATACAGGAGCCGTATACATATAAAGGCAGCCTCTCGGAACACCGGCCAACGTCCGGATCTTGCTGTGGGGAGACGATAATCCAATGGTGGCCACCGTTATATACAACGAAGAGCTCAAAATACTGGTGCATACGAACAATAGTGAAAGATGGATCCATGTATGGACATAATACACAAACAAATTAAATTTATATTAATAAACATCTATTGTCAGTTCTCCCTTCCAAGCATAAATTTTATACATAAGTTAGATATATTATTAAACAAATTTGATAGTAATATAATAATAGTTGGAGACCTAAATGCAAAGTCACCGCTCTGGTACTCTCCTAATACGGATGAAAATGGCGACTATTCGAAGATTTGATATTCCAATAACGATTACAAGTCATGAACAGAGACGGCATGCCGCCAACTTTCAGGGGCAGGGCTGGGGCGGGAACTAACACAGACATAACGATAGCCAAAGGAAGAATAATAGGAGATATAATGGATTGGACGGTGATGGATGAAGAAACAGTAAGTGCTCATAATGCCATTCGCTCTTTAATAGAAACACAAACAAATTTAAAACAAGAAAAAGTAAAACCTACATATAATATAAATATAATATAAATATAACAAATTGGAATAAATTTATACAAAATCTAAAATTACCACAAACACAAAATAATTGCGACCCAAATAAACTAACAACCGAAATAGAGGCAGAGGAAGCAATTAGAAAATCCGCACCTAAAATTAAGGACAATGTAAAGAAAACACCCTTCTGAACGAATAGCCTAAAAGACTTAAAAGACAAAATAAAACTGCAAGGAAAAACTACGGGGCAACAGGCGATTCTCTTATAAGGCATTTTAGACTCAATAAATATAGAGAAGAAATAATACAAAATTACGAAAAAGAATTAAAGAAGCAAAAGAGGAAAACTTGGAATAGCTTTGTAAAATGAAATCTGTCTGGATCAATGGGGAATGCCCTACAAAGTACTAATGAATAAAATAATGACTAAAAATATTACCAATGTTCTTAAAAAAGATAATGACGAACATACAAGTAGTTGGACCGAAACTACTAACCTGCTATCAACGAAATTATTTCCAGACGACGAGGAAGAAAACAATAACAACACAAATAAATTAACTAGAAGCCAAGCAGAAAAAATATAAATAAAGAATAAATAAATACGTAATGGCGAAGAACACATAGTAAATAATGACGACATAGAGAAAGCAGTTAAAAGTCTAAAAACGGTAAAGCCCCGGGTCCACACAACATTAAGAATGAAATCTACAAAAATGCAATGGATATCTGTGCACCATATCTCGCAAAGCTATTTCAGGAATGTACAAAAAAGGAACAATTTCCGGAAACCTGGAAAAGATCAAAATTTGTAATACTACTAAAAGGAGAAAATAAAAAGAAAGTTAACCCTGAATCATATCGACCAATATGTTTACTAAATGTCATCAGCAAAATTTTTGGAAAGATAATCGCAACAAAAATAATGAAAAAAGAACACATTTAAATGAATGTAAATCACAATTTGGATTCAGAAAGGGAAAGTCAACAGAGAATGTCATCAATACAATATGTAACTAAATAGAAAACCTAAAAACTAATGAATGCCGATATGTTATGGGAATCTTTTTTTATGTAAAGGGAGCATTCGATAACTTCTGGTAGCCTGCCCTGATGGAGGAATTTAAGAATCTGAATATACACCCTAAAATTTGGAAACTAATTCCAAATTACTTTAAAAATAGAAGCATTGAGGCAGACGCAGAGAACGGCATTGTGAACTAAACACCAAGAAAGGGATGTTCCCAGGGATCAGTCCTAGGACCGATCTTCTGGGATCTGACCTTCCAGCCGTGCTTGGAGAGATTAAATTAAATGAATGAAGCGGAATGCGTAGTTAGATATGCGGACGATCTTGCAGTTGTGCTCAAAGGAAATACCAGAAATGATCTACAAACGAAAGGAAATAATATACTAAAATACTCATGTCATGGTGTGACGATAATAAACTCCAGATATTAACAGAAAAGACCAAATATGTATTATTTAAGGGTAAACTTAATAGGATTAGAGGACCTATAATAAAAAGTAAGTAGCAAAACAATTAAAAGGGAACAAACTACAAATATTTAGGAATCTTATTGAATGAAAAATTAAACTTCAGGCAGCATGTAACTACTATTAAAAATAAAACGATTAAATTAATGCATAAACTGATAAACATTGCGAATCATGATTTAAGAATCTCTATAAAACTAATAAACATACCACAACGTGATAATAAGATCCATAATAGGGTATGCGCAAGTGTCTGGTGCCACAGAATAAGTTATGTTAGGCAGAAACAGACTGTGGACAGGGCACAGCGCCAGATACGTTTGCGTATGATGGGAGCATATAGAACAACTCTAGTGGAAGCACTACAAATTTCAGGAGTTACTACTGTCCCAATGCATCTCCAAATAATGATACTTGGTGCCATGTACTGTTCTTTTTTTTAAAAAACAAACAAAAAAAACAAACAAAAAACAAATGTAAACTCTAAACAAGAAATAATTGACGTAATAATCAGTGTATGGCAGCAGTTTTGGAACAATAGCGATAAGGTGATAAGACTCTACGCCTTTTTTCTAAGCGTGGCTGAGAGGCTAGAAATTGGAGAAGAAATAGAAGCAGGACTACTCCACTTCCTAACTGGCCATGGGTCATATAGGCACAAACTCAAGAACCTCAATTTGGTGTAGGATAACCTGTGCCATTACTGTGGTGTGGTTGCCAGCCCGGAGCATACAGTGCTCAGATGTAGAAAACAGAAGAAATAGCCAAGGAAGAAAGGAAAACCCTGGAGGACATAGAAATCAAAGATGTTCTGCTAAATTCAGAGCATTTGACTGTCCTTCGGAAACTTGCAAATAAAAATCAGCATACTACCAAATGAAGTTCATCCGGATGGGCGGCCGCAGGTGATGCCTAAAAAGCTAATGTAAAAGACAAAATAACTTAGAATAATGATTGGAAGTGATATAAACATTTAAGACAATAAACATTAATTAACCTAGACAAACAAAAATCAAAATCAAACGTCCAATCAGTTAATTGCAGTTAATCGAAATCGTAAACGTAAACCGGAAAACGAAAATCGTAAACATAAACCGGAAAACGGAATAATAAAGTGATTGTAATAATCCAACCACAAACACTAAATTACAAAAAAAATGCAAATGATAAAGTGTCAAAGAAGAAGAGTGAAGTGAGAGTGAAGACCACTGGACACAAGCGATCAACTCTCCGCGGAGTGACCTGTTGTTGGAATAGCAGCAACATGAGGACGCTCGTAAGATACTCTATGTTAATCTATTTTTCTGTTTGTGTGATGTGTGGTGATGGGAAACATTAACATGTACAAAAACAATAATCAACAATATAATACAGGATACTGAGTGCCGTTGTTTCGGAAACCAAAACAATGACACGAACGAAAGTGAATATAACATTCTTGTTGTGCAGTGTGGTGTGTGTGGAAGGAACGAACACATTGAACAAATAGACAAGGAGGAGATGCAACGGACAGAACAAGTGAACTGTGCATAACTAAACTATAATTAATCAAACTTTTATATTCCAGGAACCACTACTGGAGTCAGAACCTTTGTTTGTGATGTCCTGTGTTGTCTGTGCCGTATAAATGTTATATGTTATGTGTGTTTTTCTATATTATATTATAGAAAACATTATATATAAATATTATATTACCACCAAGAAAGATGTGAATACGTAAAGCAGATCGTGAAATATCCTTGTAAGATAACTTATTATTATATATATATATATATATATACACATAGTGTTCAGTTGGTAATATTGTTGTTCTGGAATTTAACTCTGTCTTTTTCATTCCATTATGCAACCAAGTTTTCGGCAAAACTTTGCCCCCTTTCTATGTGTGTTTGAAGAGCTTATACAGTTGTCTGCATCTATTAATATTTAAGCATTTCAATTATCATTACAGTAGTAAAATCGTAACTCTGATGGTAATACAGGATATTTCGTTTCAGACCATTCTTTATACGAGTTACTAAAGCACGCACGAGCATTATCCATCCCCAATTTGCAAATCTATTAAATCCTTCAAACTCAAATATCAAAGTTGAAATTTCTACTGTAGTTGTTCCCGACAAAGGTGTATAAATTGTGGAAAACTTAGATTTTTATATGGTCTTTGATCAGAGCATCATTCAACAATTTGCAAATATGTAACTCTCTTCAAACTTAAATATCAATGTTCAAATTTCTACCAGTTTCTCCTGACATAAATGTATACGTGTGAAAAAAGTAGATTTTTTACATTTTGTCGCACCAGAGATATTGGGCCTCCAATGTGCATAAAATGCATTTTTTTTTAAATTTTCAAAAATTCATAAAATATTAAGGAAGAACATGTAAGCCTTTATATTCTGTATACATTTAATATACTTTGATATACAACGGTGTACAAGATATCAACTGTAATATTCAATTCCTTTTGGACGAAAAAGCGCCCTAAAAACTGGAATTGTTTCTATTTCGACAGTCACTTTTGAATGCCAGTTTGACTAGTTCAATTACGTTTAAGGTTTTTCATGCAGAGGACTAAAATTATCAAGTAGATGTTATTGGAAAGAATAGTTTTAGGTTGAATACCCTATGATGAACCAGTCCACAGATATTACATTTTCCGTAAAAATCTGCTAACACAAATTTTTGCATACACTCACTACAAAAGTGGCCGCCATTAATCAATCAGTTGGTAATTATAAAAATAAAATAATATCCGTTTTGAAATATTCTTATGTAAGAGAATATGTATTATTCTTTTGAATTCTTCTTCTTATTATTATTATTATAAGAGATCGAGAAGCCAAGCTAGATGCTTTCAGATGCACTATGCACTAAACCTTGGCTGAATAAACGTTGAAATATTTTGAATAAATACGAAGTATGTGATACTCTTTGTATTTGTAAAGGTGCCCCGCTAAGAAAATTTGATGCCCCCACGACAATTTGTCTGGCTACACCGCTGTTCTTCGTTTTACTAGTTTGCACATTTTGTTATCTTACGTAGTCTGTACAGTATTTTCCACCGAAAAGAAGTCCTCCCCAATGACTATATAGGAAGGTCGATACTACATCATTCTCTCTCTATATTGTGCTAATCGATTCCTTCTTATGACCCCCCGCCCTGAAAGACTTTGTGCGTTCATTTAAGGTGAATTGTATCGAAAGAATGAAATATATCGCAGAAAAATAACAAGTTGTAAAATCATGAAATAATTTCTTGGAATTTCCGCCTACGATGCTCACAGAAATGCCATATTAAACGATTCACTAGAAAATCTGAATTCAGAGATTCAGGTATAGCTCATATCTTGACAATATCTTTTAGGAAAAAAAAGCTGCATTTCACTTAGCAAAAATCCCTAAATTAAAAACAAAGTATATGCACCAAGTGGAATAAAACAAACTTTAAAATAACTGCGTAAGACCCATTACCGAACACGGTAATTGTGTTCCTTTTCATGGTCGTTCAATTACGACCTAAATTTGGAACAGCGAAATTGTCCCGAGAAGTGTAAAGGAAGAATTGGAGACTACCATCGCTTGCCTATTTGTAGTAATACTTTACCCAACAGTCCTTAATTACCCTAAATTTATTTCAAAATAGCGTCCTTTTTTTCCTCCAATCTGTTTAAACATATCAAAGAGAAATTTCCAGCAACGTCTAGAAAATAATCAGAGAAAGGTAAGTAATATGTTTAAGAATTTACGGCTCTTCTGTAAACGTATATACCCATAATAGAAAAAAAAACCGGAAGCAAGTCAATAAGTACAACAAAACATACATTAAAATTATGCAAAATTATTCTTAAGCTAACCTTATTTAAATATTATTCTTGCGCAAGAATCACACACACACATACGACTTGTCCACTAAACTGTAATATATACCATATTACGCAATCGATTTCATAATAAATAAAGTGCAACTAATAAAATATTTATGCTAACAATTGTAAGAAATTTGTCTAAATATTACAACTATAAGTTTTAAGCAAGCCTTTCACAGTGTAGGCAGACACCAACAATTAGAAGAGATAGATCAAATGGAAATCTCAACGAACACATTAACATTGAAAATAGAAGAGCAAAAATAAAAATTGACAACAAGTATCACGAAAATTCAAGTTTAATAAAAGAGTGGAACAGAGATTTTTCTTTTTGAACTTTATTCCTAATAGAACTCAAAGCACGGTAAAGAAGGAAGATCAGAGTGGTACACATCGCATCAAAAGAATTGCAACAGTGAACGCAGTGCAGCTAGGCCACCCAAATGGCACCTTCTTATCCCATAATCGTGTCTGGTAAATAGCCCCTCTCTTTCTCCTTCCTTCGTCTCTCTCATACAAAAATCAGCAAACAACATAAGCACATTTTTTTCAAAATGTACATGTATTAGCATCGATAAAATGAAAGAATAAAAACGAGACGAATCAATATATAAGTTGATGGAGAAGAAATTTAAACACACACACAATGAAAAATTGAAACCGATGGATGTCTGTTAAACAGAGGCAGAGAAATGAGAGAGAGAGAGAGAAGAAGAAGAATATGAAGAGGGAGTACAGATAAAAATATGGAATTTAAACGTAGTAAAAAAGAACCTAACGTTATAAAATTCAGTTCCCACAAATCCAACAGCAAGATAGAAGTGACTTTTGGATTTTACGTTTTTTTCAGGGCAATTCGAATATATAGACAGGTACTTTAAAATTAATTTAGTCACGTTCAAAATGGAGACCAAGTTGATGGTCAGATTAAATACTCATTATTTCCAGTGGAACAGAAAAGCTAGACCGCGCTGCCTATAAGAAACATGCTAATTTTGCTTTTGAACATTTGTAACTTTTCATTTTTATACAGTTTGGATCTTGGTTCTTTCTGATAGAAACTAAGCAGAAAAATTATTATTCATTCATTTTCTTTTTATGTTCAATTTTCATTAGTAGTCTGGAATGAACGGCACCTACTGGGATTGTTACAATCAGTGATTCCGCGAGACCCCGGCCCCTGTGTGTGTGTGGGGGGGGGTCGGTCCCAAACCCTCGAGACTACCCCCAACTTTAACTTTTTGCGGACAAAAGTTAATAGAAACCGTGCGAAACTCTACTTACACTCTCCCAATTTTGACTATACATCCCCAATCTGAAAATCCTGGCGGAATCCCTGATTACAATGTATTCCAAACCAGTACGTTCAATTAGCTCCACCGAATTTGCAACCGAACGACGCACACACAAAGTATATGTGTAAACCTTTTGACATTATCCTAGATGTGTCTCACAGCTCTCCTGTTCCACTGGAAATCATGAGTATTTAATCTGACCATCAACTTTAGTCTCCATTTTGAACGTGACTAAATTAATTTTAAAGTACCTGTCTATATATTCGAATTGCCCTGAAAAAAATATAAAATCCAAAAGTCACTTCTATCTTGCTGTTGGATTTGTGGGAACTGAATTGTATAATGTTAGGTTCTTTTTTACTACGTTTAAATTCCATATTTTTATCTGTACTCCCTCTTCATATTCTTCTTCTTCTTTCTCTCCCTTTTTCTCTCTCTCTCTCATTTCTCTGCCTCTGTTTAACAGACATCCATCGGTTTCAATTTTTCGTTGTGTGTGTGTTTAAATTTCTTCTCCATCACCTTATATATTGATTCGTCTCGCTTTTATTCTTTCATTTTATCGATACTAATACATGTCTATTTCGAAAAAAAAAACGTGCTTATGTTGTTTGCTGATTTTTGTATGGGTGAGGCGAAGGAAAGAGAAAGAGGGGGGACTGTTTACCAGACACGACTATGGGATAAGAAGGTGCCATTTGGGTGACCTAGCTGCACGGCGTTCGCTGTCGCAATTTTTTATGCGAAGTGTACCACTCAAAAATGTTCGTACGCCGACGACTTAGCACAGAATAAAGTCGAAGAGAACACGAATGTATCAAGAATTAGGTAAAGAAGCACAGAACACAAGACTAGTGGTGAGCGAAAACGGATTAAAATGCATTGTGATATGTTCAGCAGAAGCTATATGAAGATCACAAGATGTAGAAATAGTGGGAAGATCACTCGAGGAGGTCTCAATATTATATATTTCGGAAATGTAATAGGTTATGAAAACACAATACATGAATGCATAAGAAAGCGACTTTAAGCAGGAAAGATCCACATGTCGAAGAGTAAACACATAGTCATATAAGATCGATTGTAACGTATTGGCCACAAACCTGGACGATGACAGCACCGACCATTTGAGAAAAATGTAATGCGAATAATATTTTTGAACTAATCAGAGAAAACAACACTTGAAGAATCCGATACAATCACGAGCTTAAAGATCTAATAGGAAATACAAACAAACACTTTTAGATTTATTAAAGCTCAAAGGTTAAGATGGTTAGGGCGTGGAACGGGTGAAAGAATCTTCCATGTTTGAAGAAAATGTTAAAGGAAAGATTATGATCAACAAGAAAGAGAGGCAAACCGAAGAAGTGGATAAAAGACGTGAGCGATTACTTAGAAAGTGATGAATGAAAGGAAAAGATAAAGAAATGAATATAATGGAAGTTTATAATAGCCAATTCTTCCCAATTACTCTATTATAACTGCTTAGCTAATTAAAAATACAATACTAAAGAGAAGTATTTGGTAGCAATTTTGTAGTTTGGTGGTAATCTAAATATACAAGGTCCGCCCATGCAGAAACAGAACTTGTGTTTTGTAGGAAAGAAAATAAATAATTACCTTCAAATGACTTTACCACCTTCAAAATAATCACCAGAGGAGGCGATATACTTTGACTAGGTTTTGTACAGGTCTTGAAAATACTGTTGATAGTCATTGACAGTAAGTGATCACAAAATACGCGTAATATTTAATTTAATGTCCGCGATATCATCAAATCTTCGCCCTTTGATAGCCATCTTAAGCTTGGGGAAAAGGAAATAAGTCAGCAGTTTATAAGTTCGGATAATATGCAGGGTGATTGATCACTGCCTCTGAAAACCACCAAATCCTCATGGGTTACATGCGTTGGACCAACACGGCGTTCGACCAACACGGCGTTGGACCAACACGGCGTTGAACCAACACGGCATTGGACCAACACGGCGTTGAACCAACACGGCGTTTGACCAACACGGCGTTGGACCAACACGGCGTTGAACCAACACGGCGTTGAACCAACACGGCGTTTGACCAACACGGCGTTGAACCAACACGGCGTAGGACCAACACGGCGTTGGACCAACAATAAAATTGACAACGCCCCAGATATATAAAACCTAAAAATATAATAAAAAATATGATCTTAAATTATTTTTTTGAGCACCTGCGTAGAACCAACACTGCGTTGGACCAACACCGGCAT
>JAGDQP010015522.1:1389-42537 GCA_022664845.1 Lepisma saccharinum
ATCTTCTGCATGTTTATGGTGGAGTCTTTTATGGTGTTAAACTTCGGTTTCAAGTGCGCTGGCATGGAAGTGTGCATACGGTCCGGAGTAAGTTGCGTTAAAGCTAACATTGAAGATTGTCTTTGCTGCGTGTTGGATCTGTTGTAGAATGAATGGACGCTGGAATGGATGTATGTTTTGTAGGGCTACAGTGATGAAAGCTAGAACTTGGGAAATACTTATGGGTTGATATACAGAAGTAACTGCGATAGTTTCTGGTTGTTTAGTTTCAGTGGTGCGAATGGGTACTATGAGTTCTGGCTTGTTAGGTTCTGGTGCTGGTCGAGCTTTGCATTTATAACTAAACGTTGGATGTGATTCCCCGCAAGTAGTACATTTTGGTGGCTGTTTCATATTTGTGCATGATTTTGTGTTATGTGGGCCTGAACAGTAACCGCATTTGATATCGTTTTGGCATTGTGAAGTGTGGTGGGTATTATATTGCTGGCACTTTTCACATCTTATGGGAAGTGGTGGTGGTGTATGAGAAGGCTCTACCCTATATCGTCTCCTGTATATATACGCACCGTTTGAAAGTAAGTCATCTATGGTTTCTTGGCTAGGAGTGATCACACGTACCATGTAGGTGGGGCCGCCGTTTTTTGTTTTGATGCGCAGACACTTTGTAATTGAATGGCCTTCTTCTTTCAACTCTGCTTCGGCTTCAATATCGGTAATTGTAGGTTCGACGCCACGGATTACTACCGATAATGTAGGTGTTTTTCTGGGCGGCGGTGGTTGACGTGTCCGTTTTGTGTCCATACGTGTCATGTTTGCTGTTTGCCCAAAGATTTCAAAACTATGTTTGTTCCTGATCATGGTTGCTAAATTAGAGTCTGGAGAGTGGATGATGATTCCGTTGCGCGTTGGTATGATTCGTCCTATTCGATCTCGTGACACGTATTTAGTGAACTGTTGAAATAGCAATTTTGGATTTTGAAATTTAGTATCATAATTAGTGAGAAGGAATGCAGTCGTTTTCGGATCCTGACCTGGGAGATATGGATATTCGTCTGTGTTGTTGATGTCCATCTGATGGCCCTCTTCTGAATCTGTATCACTGATAGTGTGAGATTTTTTCTTCGGTGGTGACGAGGGAGTTATATGGCCTGATCTGCTGTTAGCTGGCGATCTAGAGCGTGATCGTGATCGAGTAGCTGCTTCCTGTAAGCTGCGCCGGTGTTTGCTGATGTTCCCTAGTGTGGAGTATGGTGGAGGCCCTGGTACTACTGCTACTGGAAGTTTATGATGACCAGATTGCTGTTTATCTGCCATGATGAGAGAATTTAGGGCCAGAGGCCCTAGGACTACGATGAAGTGAGCAAAACGGAGGTTACAGTTAAACACAGTCGGGGTGTACTATTGTGTTGATAATGAGATGATCAGTCTTTGTGCAATGACTGCTACCTCTGACTAACTTCACCCTCCGACGCTGAATAACGCCGTCGATCCTAGTTCAGCGGTATACGTACTTTTCTCGCCTGTGCGAATGCTACTCAGAGTCCTCGTTAGCACGCTAACCATCTAAAGCTAGGCTAGGTTAGTTATGTGTATGTGAAAACCCGACATGGCCTTTTACATACTTGCAGTCAATAGTTTATGTCGATTTAACATTATTGCTTTTCAAGTAATCTCAAATCTCATTATACAAAACAATAATAATATACAACTTAATCACTTATATAAATGTTCTGTTAACTAACATCTTAAATATCAAACTCATGTGGTGTTTTTTACAACGCCCGCCATTTGTAAACGCTAAGTTATAGTAGTGACATCTATTGACCTACTCCCGAACTATTTCAATTAACACAATAATAACAATAAATTATAAAATTAATTAAATCGTAAATATCTCTTTGAAAAACAAGAGATAATGCTTTTAAACAATTCACAAAGCTTTTAAACCATAATATAAACATAATTCATAAAATATAAACGAACCTAATTCGTCCAACACTCAATAGTAACATATCAATCTTTCAATTTTTACAGTATATTTATTATCACAGAATTTCTGTATTTGTCAGTTTTAGGGTTCTACAAAAATTATTTTATTTTATTTACATTTATGGGTTGATCTGACAACTACGGCCTAAACTCGCTTTTAGCTGTCTAAGAAAAGGTACAGCATCCCCCACTCGGAAACACAAATTATTGAGCAAGAGATGAGGAAGTAGTGGGCAGGGTTTCTATTTTAAATAGTATCGCTGCATTCGTCTGATGAGAGGAAATGGAATCATAATTCTGAAGTTCCGAAGAAAATTAACACAATTCTTATAGTAGTGTAAGAAGATACCATCTTTAATGGTATATTCTAAACCAGCATTTCCCAACCTTTTTCATGCCTGTACTGAGATGTATATTGCTTTTTTGGAAGGGCTCACAAGTTCATTAATCTTTCCAGGAAAATAAGTAATTCGATCAGAGCCAAATTCAATAATTATTAACTTTTCAATTTGTTCTTTTCATACTTTGGGAATTAAGTATCAAACTAAGAAATGGTTTCGTAAGCTGAGTTAAACACAAATTTACTTCCCAAATCGTCGTCATGTATTATATGATATAATCAAAGTAAGTTTATATAATTAAAGTAAGTAACCTCGAGGTAGGCGGAGATAATATTTGGTGTCAATGATTCAGATATTGTACCTTAACAGTGCCATGTCTTCGTGTATTTGTGTTTATGTGGAAAAGGCACAGAATAATAGTGCAGGTATTTGCACGTAAAAATTCTGATATGGTTGATAGTTTTGGTTTAGCCACAAATTACGTCGGTTTCATGGTGTCCGTCATGACAGGATAATGAAAAACGTGGCATTGGAAATAGAAATTTGTTTCTTGTTGATTAATATCCATCTTATTTTAGAAGTATAATTGCCATTTAAAGTAATTAATTCTAAATATGCAGAAATTGTAATATACGAGAAGGGAAAAAAGAAAGGGTTTCCTCGGGGTTCTCCCGTTTTCTCACACTATCCTCATTCCTCCAATCATCCCATCACTATCCATCCGATCTGAGTCAAAGCCACCTAAAGACCTTAAAAATTAAATTCAAATACAAATTATTCTGTAATTATGCATTATTAATTGCAAGTGAGTTTATATATATATATATATATATATATATATATATATATATATATATATATATATATATATGTGTGTGTGTGTGTGTGTATGTATGTATGTGTGTTTGTGTGAGAAATAGAGAGGGGATCATTTGTCGGAAAGCAATATTTTATAGAAGAGCCGAAAAATATGATCAGGTTTCTTTTTCGTTTTATCTTATGTTTTTAAAATAATGAACATCAAAAAGAAAAAGATGCAGTTTTGTGTTTAGCAAAGTTTAATCTCGTTTTTCTGAAAATTCCTCTTTTCCGTAAATTACAATCAAACTCAGTCTAATTTTAAGATATTTTTATAATTTTGGCGGTAAATTGTTAGGTGTTATATTGCCAATACAAAACAATTAGTAACTTAAATTTGACAAATTCCGACAAATGGTCCCTTTTCATTTTCGGCATCACATATATTGTTTATGAAATTGTGCATCGTGTGTGAAAAGTGATTCATCAAACATTACAAATTTTCTTATACTTGCAGGTACTATGGACAAAATTGAAAATGTAAATATAGTAGGTAGAGATCTTTCAGCATCCTCATCCAAGGACTCAGGAATTGGGGAAGATACCGATAACTAAAGAGGGAATGATGAAAACGCAATGGTTCGAAAATTACCGAAGAATTTGAGGATGAAGAAACGTCAGTTAAAAAGCATGTATAGTGAAAGACAACTTTAGGTGAACAGATAACAGGAAAGAAAATATAGAAACAGATTAAAAAGATAGAATAGTAGATAACATATAGTGTGTAAGCAATACTTATTTATAGAACTCTTGCATTTATTTTTTTATTAATAACAAATATTATGTAATAATTAAATGGAATGCGAAATTTTAAAATAAAATCACAATTAGGAAATTCCTTTAGCTAAGATATTTTAAACAATATTCAAATGAAATTTTGAAGAAAAGGAACTTGGTTACCCGTAATATATATCTATTAATGAAACTAATAATCCAAAGATAGTTTCACAGTTTTCAGCAAACACATTCGAGCTGCTCGTACTTATACTGTAATAGTTGACGAAAGTATGTCAAAGTTTGTTTTCAGTCACATCTAACACAAACATATCTTTTTATGTTACGGCATAACGCGGTTAGACGACAAAACTAAGACTCTACTGAAGAGACTATTCGATGACCTGAAATAATGCTTGTAAATGCCGTCTAGCATTAGTTGAATTTTACCGCCAATCTTCTTAGTAACTTTAAGTACAATACATGGATAAACATTTAGTTTAATTCAACCTAGCTAGGATAAACGAAATTCATTTTTACGAGGGATCTAAAATTGAAGCTGCTAACGTAAATGTTGCACGCAACAAAATTAAATGGATCCACATTTCACTCTCAGCCGAGATGTTTAACTCTTGACTGTTGAGGCATGGTCCCCCTCACATTTCTTTTACTGTCCTTGTATCCAGTTGAAGTGAATAATACAACGATTTCTAATAGTTGCCTCCTTGACAGGGTATCATAGTACGGGATCGTGTAGTTATTAACATTAAGTTATTTCTCTTTGATATTACTAAATTTACTAAAATTATGTTATATATATTCTAAACAATATGTTTAGTCATAAATCATAATAATCATTAAAGGCAAATGTGTTATATTTTGTCCTCCAACAATGTATTCGATCTCTGTAATAAAATTATTTCTACCCACAAATGTTAGATTATTCATATCTCTCATATATATTCGCAATGATGTTTTATGCTCATAAAAATAACTTTTCATGAGGTATGAATTTTGCAATATATACATATATTACATAGAATACGATAAGAAATTATCAACTCTTACAATTTTTCGTTTCAATACCTTTGCAAAGCTAGCAATTTGAAACTCGCATTCTATGAACTTTATAACACAAAAAAATAAAGCAACATTTATAATTTTATTGGGGGGGGGGGGGGAGAGGTCAGTCAATATTGAAACATACACTGAAATTACACACGCGTTTAAAAGGAAAACTATATTATTTTTATTTATAACTTCTGGAGCAAACAAATTACGCAACACAAAAGAAAACACGTATCACTGTGGCGATAGGAAGACAGGGACCGCACTCTTGTGAAACTGATACATAATTCTTCTTAGTATTTCAGGGTTTAATGCATAATATCGGAAGTGACTGAAGACATTATGACCCTCACATGATGCACATGATCAAATAACGGAATGTAAGTACAAACGTAATTGATGAAATAACACACTCATCGTAGTACCAAATTAAGCACTATATCACATAAACATTATACATCAAATACTTTGTTTCAAATTCAAATTGTATGAATGCTTTTATTGAAATAGCCTATTTCCGTGCAATATTTGTAAAGTACTTGCTATGTTACGCTATCAATGAATAAAATTGAACTCAAATATCAAGATGACATAAATCATCGTTTTCCATCAAAAGATGAGATTGAAAATGTATAACGATGTTCTCCAGAGTTTGTTGGTGCTCTGTTTTTAAAGAATACCATTTAATTGCACGCCACAGCAGCCGTTAAAAGCTAAAATCAAAATTAAATAGTATTTTAAGATCTATAACATA
Organism: Lepisma saccharinum; assembly: GCA_022664845.1. Lineage (NCBI taxonomy): Eukaryota > Metazoa > Arthropoda > Insecta > Zygentoma > Lepismatidae > Lepisma > Lepisma saccharinum. Next base: position 7,114 of record JAGDQP010015522.1, read on the forward strand.
CAAGCACTGCAAAATATGTTAGATGTTGTTCATTACATACGTAAGACATTAAGATTTTGTGAAAAGTGTATTAAATTCAGTTAATATGCCTGTAATTATGAAGAGAGGAGTAGTATTTTGCATTCCGAAAACAAAAGTACTTACTAACAATTTGTTTCGAAACAATTAATCAGTGTTTCACGAAATTCACGAAAGCGTACTCGAAAACAAGAAGAAGATGTAACAACCTGTTTCGTTAAATGATAATCATCTATGGATCTCTTAACTCACACAAATATCCTGAGAGCATTCACAAAACAGCTAAAATTATACACGTATTGTTAGTTAAATAAATATAATTCTGCAATATTGTCATTATATGAGTCAACCCACAAATTAGAAACATTTTCTATGTGCTTTATTAATGTTACTCTTGTTATTGTACGCACTATAATGCATGCATGTAAAGCGTACATTCCCCCAACTGCAGAGGAGGTAAAGGTTGTATATTTCCGCGCATTAAATATTTTTTTTTAAAAGTGCCTTGTTCAACTAGACGCATGGAGGTTTCATGAAATTCAGATCAATTTTAAACATTAATAATATTTCAGCAAACCATTGTCCAGGATCACCTGCAACTGCAAACGTAGTTCACTTTGGTCCAACCAAAAGGCCGCATCGAATTGCAAGGAAGTGTAAGACAAACAACGTGTAAAAACATTATAATTCGGGTACACTATTGATAAGTAACACGTACTGCACATATAGAATTATTATGTAGTGTAGCAATTGTAGTGAATGCGCAGTCGTATGAAATATATGAAATTATTGTAATATCTTGAGCATTTCACGTTATATTAAACGAAATGTGTTATTGTGTAGTTGATTTGCTTAGAGAACTAATTGTAATTGTCACTATTGTTATGGATTGTTCATGTATTAAAAATTAACTAATGCTGAAGTGTGCATTGAAAATAAATATATAAAAGCCACCTATAACTTTAAGAGAGAAGAGAGAGAGAGAGAGAGAGAGAGAGAGAGAGAGAAAGACTAAAACATCGCGCAAGGAAATCACATCATTTGCAGATCGGGCAAATATAATGAAATTGATCCCAGACTAGTGTCAACGAGAGTCGCTCGATTGCAGCAGTGACTTAGACGAAATGAATCTGCTACGAATCTGCTGGTAAAGCGCCAGGTAGACTTTAAACAATCAAAACACATATGAAAAAGGGACTCCGAAAAAAAAATGAAAGAAACCGGGGTTATCAATACATATTATTGCCATGTACTATTTACAAAGCTATCTTTAGCCAATAATACACTTCTTATGAATATGAATTAACTACGACTAATGTAAGCTTCACTGAGAAGACAAGGACAATTATTTCAATCAAAAGTAATTTTTAGTCTCAATCAGAAATAATCAGATATTTGAGGAGATACCAAAAAATAACTGAACGTTTTATTTAAAAAGACAGTTGATAATAAGAAATTCTCTTTCTCAAATCAAAACATCCACGAGAATGTACACTGAGTAAACTAGTCACACAGTTTGGAGCCACCGCCACTTATTTATTTCTAAATCTTTCGTGAAGAGACGGTGGTCCAACTAAGCGACTAAGACGTCTCTTTGAAAACTTTAAGATGCTCTTTAGATTATTTAAATTGATTGCATGGTGAACTATTTGGATATTATCATCCTTCTTGCTTGTGACGGTGAACAAGATTGTAACTCTTCGACCTACAGGACGCAATTTTAAAAAAAAACAGGAAATCCACTCATAGAGACCTGCGTTTCACTTAAAGTTCTAGCAATAGCTGAAATATAAATCTGACTCCAAAAGAAAGAAAAACGCACACTTGTGCCCAGCTGTAAAAGGATTGCAGCCCTTGCTTAAAAGTGCCGAAAAGAAATACACTGTGCAAGGAATCAGTCCACATGTAGAGTGGATTGATGGAAGATGCCCATTGGCTGAATATGCCTATACTAGTGTAATTCCGTAGGTCTCATTCTAGACGGAAAACTTGTATGGTGAGAAATAATAATTGGTCAATACGCTCTCTAAAGGGCTGTAGTGAATGTCGCGCAACATGTAACGTGGAGACGAAGCAAGTCATTTGAAAAATAAAACTATCCTTTTATGGCCTAAAATAATTTTCTCTAGATAATAAACATTTTATAATCGGGGTAAATTCCATGACAGAGTCCATGAAGATGCACTTGAATAGGGTACTTTTTTTGACTGTCGAGTACTTGCTTAGATTTCATCACAAAGAAGCTACATATGTAGTTGGAAACAGTCCAAGGGGCGTCTTACCCCGAAGGTGGGAATACCTAAATGCATTGAATCAATTAAGACTGTTTCATTGTTTTCTGGTTAGTCGCTCATTTCTTTGAACAATTTTTCTTGAATAGAGTGGAATCATACAAGGGAATTTGTAACTGATAATCTACGTACGTATTCAATAGAATTTGAATATCATTTATGAATGAGGGCTATGGTTCAGGCCGGCATAAGAGTGGGGCAAGGAGGAGGGAAAGGAGTCAGCCAAGGCCTAGTTTCACAGGTACCATCTCCGTATTAACACTGTATGACTAAGGATAATCCTGGATTAACGTATCAAGATGACTGCTACGAGGATCGAACCCAGGACCTACCGGACACTAAGCAAAGGCTCTACTAACTAAGCTGCGGCCATTTGGCGCATGTTCAATAGAATGTATCCTATTTTAAAAAACTACTTTTTAATTTCAAACAAAACGTAAAGTGATTTTTGCAGTAAATTGGCAATCTGTGAACGGAAGAGAAATCTGTTCTTTCAAGCAGATATCGTCAATATAGACATTGTAACAAATACTTTCAGAACTGGTGGAAATATACCCATAACTATTCATGTATTTTAGTCGTATTATAGATATTGTAGACATAAAGTTTCACATTTTAATATCACTATTATTGTCATATATCTTAATTATAATGTAATTGGCATCTTCCCCCAAGGGACATCTTACACTAATGAGTTGCGTAAGATGCCTACTTTGATATGTCAGTTTAAAGACCCATATATCCGTTAAGTAAACATTTTTCTAGCTTGTTCCATCAGTATGAGCATGAATGTTCTACATACATTTGTGCGAATTTTTGCTCTGCTTCTTTTAATTGCTTCGCAATGGCTTCTAGACTAAAATGTGTAGCATCTTCCCTCAATTTGCTATAATGAGTTTGTTTTGCATAATGAAGTGGAAAGTTGTGCAGTCTCGATAGTTCACGGGATAACTATAGCGTGCAAGTGCGATACATTCAAATTTTGGTAGTCCCCTTCTATATCCCAATTTACCCTTCAATTTAGGTTTTCTTTGGAGACGAACCATATATATGTGGAAAACTTATAAATGAGCTAGATTGTTAAAATAATGTGTGTCAAAAATATGATAAGAAGTAGACCCCAAGTCGCTCCCGGCGTAACACAAATTTGCGCCTTAATTGCTAAAACAATTTATTGCTTTCAAAATGTGTAATTTTCTGGTCTTTTTTTGTTTCACCCATTGTTATAGACGCTTTATCGTATTTTACGTTATTGTGGCTTTCACTTAGGGGGCATATAACAAACTTACCATCGAATGGAGAAGTCTTCGTCTTGCTTATGAAAAGAGATTAAACCCGAACATCGATTATATTATAGTTTGAAATCAATACTTATATCTATTTGAATAAGGTAATTGAGGTTTCAATTGGATATTAAAAGTACGAATGAAAAGGAGTATGACTATTTAAAATGAATAGAAAGGAGTATACCTTTTTAAGAAGTATAGCTGTTTTGCTCTTTTTAAATGTTTTGTATTTGACTTTCACACACTGTTCGAAAGGAATTCACTTAACGTGTAATGACCCGCACTTCTGCTCAAGCATTGCATATTTTGTTCTCACGCCTTTCGTTTTGCTTTGGTTTCTTTCTTTTCCACTTTTTGTTCTCTTTAATCTTGTCTGTCTCTGCTCAGAATAATCATCGATTTTCCTTCAGCAAGTTCAAAGTCGAAGATCATATTTTATTATTTAAGCATCCGTACATTTTAGAGATCTTCATTCGTACACATAAAAAGGGCTACCGCCAAACTGTTATGTTACTCTTGTTGTTGTTTTGGAGGTCTTTTACAGAAAGTTATTCTTTTATTTCCTTATTTTTCTTTTGCTTGTATGTTTCCGTTTACTCTTTGATTTTGTATCCAATTCCTAATTCAGTAAAAACTCTTTATTCTAGTGAATCAGTGTTAATATAGTTTCGAAAGCCAGCGGTTCGGCCACGCCCATTTTCTCTTTTATCGTAACCTGTCTTCTGCTTGACCAGCACATAACATCATGCGATATACAACATAGTTGTGTAAACAGGGTTAAATACTTCGAAGGTATAAACACAGCACTCAAGTTTTTATTAAGCCAAAATTGGTGTCAATAATTAATTCGACGAAAAAGCTGAATTTACATAGCTGTCACTTCGACATATAAGGGAAGAAGGCAATGTGGGAAATTTTATTGCAGTAGCTGGATACATCTTTGTGCTTACCATAAAGGACTGTGCTTTGTAAAGGTGTTTGTTAAAGTGGGTATGCGAATTATTTGTTACCTTCGTTTGTGTGTGTTCGTGTGTGTGTGTGTGTGTGTGTGTGTGTGTGTAATGTGCTGTGTTGCGTTTAAGAAATTCAATTTCTTCGTTTTTTATATTCATCTGTTTATGTAAGTGCTTGTATGTGTGAAGTTAGTGTTCTTTTCTGCAAGATGTGTTAGTTTATGTGATGTGTTCTTCTAGCATGATGAAGGAGTAGATTTTGCAGGGGATCAGCTACTCTGCTCACACGTGAGCATGTAGGGAATTATCTTATCTAGACCTGTCCCACAATGGGTTCTGTAGTAAATTTGTGTTTAGGAAACCATGCTTTGATGTAGCTAAATTAGTCCTTGCCTCCTTCCCCTTTAGTGTTTTTGGTGTACATTTTTCTTTTGCTAGCAAATTTTGGTTACTGATTAGAAATTACTGCATCGAATTTTGAACAAACAAATTTTTGCTTATAAATTACGTTTCCGATGTGGAAAGTTTGATTTATTTAAATGTTTCATAATTCGCTATTACTAATGATCAGTTCGAATCCTTTACGTTTTTCCGTTTCACCGCTTGCCATCCTATACCAAAGAGAACCGAATTAAGTCAACCTAACCTAACCAAATGGATGTATTTTATCAAGCTTAAAACCCTGCTTTCTGTGAGTTATATTACCTTGATTGTTGACAGTGAATAGTACATACTAAATTCAAGTCGTAAACTCGATACAAGCTGTGTTTACCAGGTACAGATGACCTTTTGCACTTTGAGTATACTTCGTTTAAATTTTGGTTAGGGTAAGTGTAGTCTATTTTGGGAAATAGTTTGTTTCGGAAAATTGTTTTTAAAAAACTCAGATATGTGTAAGAGTATGTTCAGTGATGCTGCAGTATGTACTTATTGCGTCCTTAAGATTGAATTCATGTGACTCAAAGTTTCGATTCTGTACGTAGAATTTACGAAGTGTTGAAATTTTCTCTTAAGTCAGAAATGGAAATCTATGAACTTTATAAATGCTGTAACTTCATTTTGGGCTTCGTTTTGACATTTAGCATTATTGTAATATTACATTTGTTTTCGGCATTTATAATCTGAAGAAAAGATGGGGGCTAATTGAAAGTAAAAGTAAAGATAGTGTTTACTGGGCTAACTGATGCCAACTGCTGTTTGGAAAAATAATTTTTGTAGTCAAATTTTGTAATAGCCAATATACATGAAATTTCTATTGAATCAAACCCGACGTTTTCCTATAAAGTTAAAAAATTCTGTTTTTACCCAGTATTTGAGCTGTAAAGTTTTCTTTGAAAAGTAGCTAGTACACCATGATATTATTTAGACTGTTAATTCGTGTTACTATGTTGAGAAAGTTCTCAACCTTCTCCGAAGATAGTCCTCATTTCCTGATATATCTGAAGTCAGTTTCGAAATTAATTTTAGTTTGCTGTGCTAAAATATAGCATAACTCGGAAAATAGTCAATAACCGAAGTTCTTTATCAAAAGTTCTTACGCTAAGTGTTAATTCGCGTTGCGCCGTTAGAGCCTTCTAGTATTTTAGTCGCTAATGTTCTGCGGCCCGACCATCGGGTTTTCGGGTAGGCGGTTGAAGTCTTTCTGGATCAGACAGGCTGGTTCCTGGCTATAGGAATGATGCTGCAAGTTTGATTTTGGAGAACGCATATGCACTTTGCCTCGGTACTTATTCTACCGTGCCGAAGAAAATGAATCCGGTTACTGTTCGTATCTGCGTTTACTTTCACGTTTAAGGAATGTGAGTTAGGTGTAGGTGAAGTGAGTGGTTAAGAATAAGGTAGAAAGTACTTAAGGTTAGCCGGACTGTTGACAACTTGATACGGGTACCTCGAACTGTAACTCTGTTGTGGTAGCTTACGAAGATAGCGTTTTTATGATTCTAAACTTTCTCTACGCATCTGCGATTACGTTTCATCGCGTGTGTGTCTTAAAGTTTTCTTCTATCCCCTTCCTGCATAACTTTGATGAGACCTGGATCTGTGGATGAAAAATTGGGATGATGTTGAGTTTTAACAAGGATATTTTTCTTTCGAAAGCAAGTGAATGTCTTCATAGCATGTGAGTTCTGATCGTACTTGTGCAGGTGTATGGTTTAAGGGTTTGATCTTTCTTGCATGTTGATCTTGTAGAAGCCTCCCCTTTTGTCTTTTCTCCAGCGTTTTAGCCTTATTCGGTCGACAACTTTTCTCCGTTCTGGCACTTGTTTTTCCGGCTTCCTTCATGTGTGTTTCATATGCTATGACTAGTTCTGAATAAGTTTATGTACGGCCTTTCTACGAAAGGAAGGCAATGATGGGTAGGTACCCGCCTTTGCTTTTTCTTCGACTAGGGGTTTATGGATATAATGTTTATAATTTTGTCTTTGTCTGTGGCTTTGAAAGCATCTCCCAGAGTATAGGTCGCTTTCAAACGCAGTTATTCCATGATTAAATAACATTGTTACCAATGTGCTCTTGATTGAAAAAAAAATATTTGCCTTATGGCTTAGAAAAACTCTCAGAAACCTCAGTCATGATTAGGTAGCTGCTGAAATAGTTACCAGGACCTACCGAATGTTTATCGAACAATCTGCGAAATGAGCTCTGGCCGCTCGGTAATAATATATCTAATTTATTGACAAACTTAAGACACTCCCTACAAAACCATGCTAATTTACTTATATGTTTATGTGTCTAATGGTTTGTAATTTATAAAATGTTAAATATCTTTACTAAAACAGGTTGTCAGGTAATTTCATTCATTCTTCTGCAACTGGAACGACAGTATTTGGTCAATCAATCGTATTTGTTACTTCAAAGTTTGGGTAACAATGACGATAGTTTTCCTTCTGATTTATCGAATAACAAGACATATATAGATATAAGATTATACGTATATTACAAGGTCCTGGTAATTTATCCAAGGCGAGAACTAGTCACAGGATGTTATTGTATGTTTGTAGTCACCTCATTCATGAGTGACCTTTCAATTAAATTTGCAAATGAAATGTATACATAGAATAGGGTTCTACTTTCTATTAGCGAAGAAGCACGCGAGTTTCTTTGCGACTAACAAACTTCATGAAATTAACTCAATTATTTTCGTAACCTTGAGGCATATTTGGCTCAACATCCTTCAGGTTGAGTATTCATGTTAGCAACATCACGAAAGAAGAGACAATTTGTAACGATACGAGATTTATTATGTAATTTTACGTTAATTAGTTCTGTGTCTTGATTGGCTGATATTCATGATATTCAGAATTATGTTGTGATTAAAGAGGTTAGTTCAAGTCATGAACAACATGCAGTTACTTTACAAGTGGAGCTGGTTTGGTTGGCATATTACAAATTTATTAAGATAATTACATAGAACAACGTAAGTACAAAAATGGCCTCCTATATTCCCAAGAAATGTAATCACGAGCGAGATTGGTATTAAGTATTCAAAGCTGTTAGATTACATGGAAAAGGATTACGTATTATATATATATATATATATATATATATATATATATATATAGTGTGTGTGTTTGTATGTGGGGAACCAAGTGAACAGGAAACGAGTGGGTATTTATTAACATCCATTTGATTTTATCAATACGTAATTAGTCATCAAAGCAAGCCATGCAACAGATGACCTTTTTCTGCTTCATCCAGTGTTATCGTGTCGAGGAGGTTCTGAAACAGTCCGCTTGGATTCTGAGAAAATGATAATTATTTTCATGAATATGGGTTTATTAAATAAACCCTTAAAAAATAAGAATGGATAGATATTGTCCATCAGAAGACATATTACGAATTAAATTATAACATTTCAGAAAGATAAGAAAGATTGAGGAAGAAATGTAGCAATACAGAAACAAGAACAAAATTTATTTTACTTCCGGTATAATTAAGTATATAATTTTCACCAAGTGTTCTTACATTATTCGTAAAAATAAATGTATACATACCCAGAATCTTAGAAAATTATTAAAAAGAAAACATTTCTAAGAAAACATTATTAAGTTCGAGAGAAACAGACGATGAATCACTACTATCTTTCTGCATAGTGATTTCCTCCCAGTGGCGTCATTTCAGTTTTTGCTTGGGGAAGGACAAGATCTATTAGTAAAGACCTTATATGATATATCGCTTGGCGCATTCCACCTATTTCCAAGCGTAATTTTTACTTCGTTCTCTGCATATATGTAATTCACATGCATCTCTTCTCTGTTAATATGATATAGCTAAAAAGAAGTCACACTCATATCTGACATAAAATAAAAGAAAATTTTAATTGTTAACTTTTTTGTAAAGTGCTATTTACAGCAGATGAAAAGCTCTAATGTATCAAAGAGCTCTTGGCTTCATTCTAGCAATCATCAACAATATCGCTAATACAAAGTTTGTTAATCTCGTTCCGCTCCACAGCCAAATCATCAACGAGGAGAGTCAATCATCGGAAATGATGACCGAAGGTTGTTTTTCAGTCTTTTTAGAACATAAAACGTCATTCGTTAGAGGCAATGGTGATCGCCAATGAGACAAAAATGCCCAGTGACAAGATAAGAATAAGTAGCCGATTAAAGCAGCCTTATAATATACTGTGGACATATTCATCTCAGTGTCTTGAGGTGGACACCACTAAAGAAACATTCCGTATTCAAGTCCAGCTAGAGACAGAATCTTACATCCGCTGAGACTGAGTCAGGCTAGTAGAAGGAAAATACTCAGTTAAAGATAGCTGTCAAAGAATTCTTTTTGTGGGAAAGTTTATTTTGAATCTTGAAAGTTAAGAACACTTTCTTTAACAAGTTATTTTCTCCATTTCCACCATATTTTCTTCTCTGAAACTTTCTGAGAAATACTTGTATACATTTTTGTTTTTGGAAATAATAATAGACTACAAAATAACGTTCTGAAAATATTTTAGACTATATATTTATAAAATATAATTTATTTGATTCAGAAAATGTTTGTTTCGATTTTTTAAAATTTCTTAATGAACACATGATTAATTAAAAATATATTAACTATTAAAAACCATTTTAAAAATATTTGTCCGCTGTACGGGTAGCCATAGTTACTAAAATGGCCAACAAAGAGGAAGTTTAAGAAAAAATGTTCAATCGATCTTTATATCAACACTATTGATTGGATCTAAACAATTTTTAATTTTCGTAAAATATTATTTATATCCATAGTTTTTACATTTCATTATATTATTCTGTATTATCATATAAACAATCAAATCAAAGGATAAACAATAGAACCAATTGTTATGAAACTAATTTTAATACTATATTTTCCTTATCGCAATCACTTAAGCAACAATTAGACAAATTGTTGAGAGGTCGAACGTAACTTGGTGATTAAATTGTTCAATACATACACCGTGTATTAAAATCTTTAAGGAAAACAAAAATGAAATTTTTCGATTAGGTAACGCCCAAAGATTTTGTTAGAACTGTAAATATATAACACATTTGTGTAGTTTATCGAGATTGGTATATTGGAAATGCAGCAAAGATTACTTAATGTATTCGAAAGGTAGACGAAGAGAAAGCGTTATTACATAAACATAATTATTGAGTTTACTATTCTTCAGCGAGAGAATCCATATAATAATTTAGTTAAACGTAGAAAAGAATTTATTTTACTAAACTGCAGGGATGCCACCAGGATTTTCAGTTTGGAGGGGTGTAAAGTCATAATTGGTAGGGTGTAAGTTAAATTTAGTAGTTTCAAAGGTTTTAACCTTAAAAAAATTAAAGTTAGGGGTGTACTCTGGAGTTTACTTAGACAGCAAATTTCGGTTTTTCAAAACCTTATCTTAAAATTTCTCACAGAATAAAACAAATCTGAGATGAACTGTAAATACTCCCCCGGGCGAGCAATGGCTGTTCTTGGATTAAAGAGTTTGGAATTTGGATCAAGTTTTGAATTCATCGAATCATTCAATTTTATTAAAGACGTCCTAAATTGACTCACCTAAGCTAAACTAACGAAACAAAACTGAACCTAATCTAACCCTCAACGTCTTGAATGGAACTGGAGACTATCCAAAGTGCAGCGATAAACTGCACCCATTTTTTAGAAATGACAGGGTGACCATTCACCCGCGGTTTTCGGGGATTTCCCCGGATTAAAGCATATATCACCGGCAATTTTTCTCCGGGTTTGAGGAAGAAATATTAAAAAAATATGATTTTATTTAGAAATACATATTTGAAAACGACTTCTGTCTAAGGCTACCAGATGTACTCTTTTCAAGGATTATAATTTTGCATTCTCAACTTTTATCGGACTTTGAATGAAAGGTAGGCATAGTTGTATATTAAGCTTAGTTGTCCTTAAAAATCTTGTATTTGCATTCTGCAACATTTTAGCACACTTGTTTGTTGCAAAGCCAGAATAGCTTTTTTCAATTTTTCAACTCTGACTGCATACATATTGAAGTATTTGTATCAGTTGGCGACGTAAGGAGAGTAGCGGTGCCCACGCCCCGGGTCCCACCTGCCAGTCGCCCACGCAAGTGAATAATCGCTTGTTAAGATTCGCACATGAATGGAGCTGTTTTAAGCTTGACTGTAATGGCTGATAAGCGTGACTCTCCACAAGATGATAAACATTCTCATATATAGGTTACTGCAAAAGATATGAGTCTTTGCAAATGAGACCTCGTGGGGCCCCAGTTTTTCCACGTGGCTCGGAATGACTCAAAATAAGATATTCCGGTCAACAGTAGGAGTATCCACTCAGAATTGTGTTCGCTAACGGACCTCAATCAAGTTCACTTGGCCCGGACACCAGATTACCTTACGCCGCCACTTGTATACTTTCACAACAAAACATTCAATATCAGTGGCTAAACAGTTAACAGCACATTGGAGACAATTGTCTTTAATGCGTGTCGCACAACAACCAATACCAATAATCGAAATTTAAATCTCGAATATTTTTCCTCAGAGATTTGGGTTAAAATTTAACTTTTCTTCCGTGGTATTGTTATTAAAACAGATGTGTTATTTAAAACATTTCTTCGATTTGGTATATTTTGAATAGTACCAATTCTATCTTTCCTCACATAATATTGTTTCGAGAACTAAAAATAGACTACAGAAAAACACGAGTTTTATTTTGTTAGTTCCAAAAAGGGCCAATATTTCTACTCACATTTACCTTGTTTTGCTTTTCAGGACTTTTATTGAGGGTATTATCAATAATACCCTTGCTTATGTATAGAACAAAATAAGATGATTTGAAATGGTGGAAGTATTTCGAATGTTGAAACACGGGTGCTCAAATAGTGATTAAAATATATGGTCCAACCGTAACTGTTAGAATCTATGATCATGGCGTAGTATTCATGATTTGCAGAGTTCTTTGTATACAGAACTATGCAATACCAGTTCTTCCTATCTCAACGCTCGGCCACTGTACAAACTATCTTCGTTACGTTCATGCAATATCAACACGCCAGCAATATTCTTGAAAGCGTGATGCCAGCTAAAGAGTGAGGGATACTTTGAAGGGAAAGTATTGAAAGTTTAACGTTAAATTGTGTTGAGTTAAATACACTCAACAAGGTTACTTATGTATTGTTCTATTTATAAGCAAGGGTATTATTAACCCTCGCTATCCAAAAGGTGAAGAATTTTTTAAAGCTTAATCTTCAATCTTCGTCATTACTACCAATGATCACTTCTGAAAGAGATGGTCCAAAGACCAACAGTTAGTACCTACGACGGCAACGCCTGCAAAGAAATAAGAAGACTCGTAAAATGGTTCCATGAGAGCTTGTACAAACCAAAAGAATATGGTCCGTATATTAGAATATTATGATTATGATATGTATCCTTGTTGAACATTTATGTAACCAACTTGATAGAAATAAAATAGAGATTAACAATTGTCCTTACGTTTTCAGGTAGTAACCAAAATTGCTTGTGATTCTGCTGACATCTATCGGGCAAATAGAAAACAAATATACAATTCATGAATTTATTTTTCTATTTTCTTTCTTTGTACACAAAAGTTCAATGTTGAAAGGAGGAAGTGATACTTTAAAGGCTAGTTAAACCAAACGACCTTACACAAATTTGTGAGTAAAAATAGTCCATAAAACAAAGGGAAAATACGTGAAAACAAATTCTAAAGATTAATAATTCCTTGTGCGTCTACATAGATGAGTACATTTGATTTTTCAAAATTTCTGAACAGACACAAAAACTGCACTTATCAAGAATAATGCGTCTTCATAAATGGTTGTTGTCAATCAATTTCTTTCCAGTGTTCTTGATTTCTTCACACATTTTATTAGTTTAATAATCATTGACATGGTAATTAAAATGTTGACTACCAGAGGTGACTAACCCATCAGAATAAATAAGTACGATATCACTATTCTTTCGCAATAGTAATGACACCCTTATTGACATTGCGGTTTAGTCGTCTTTGTCACTGAGCGCTATAAAATTGTCTTCGAAAGGATTTTCTCATATCTTCTGTGAGTCTGACCTTTATTTTTCCATTTAAGGAAATTATATTTTCTTCTAAAGAAATGAACATCTACTTGTTGCAAATTCTTCATGAATTTTACCAAAGAGACCAGCGCGAGTTAAGGGGAAGAGCGTTCGTCGCCGGTCACTTATAAACTCCTTTAACAGATCGCTGTGTCGTGGTCTCGGCGGCGAGGGTTCAATACCTATCACTCTATGACCATCTGTTGAACCCGTAAAAGCCCTCCCAAGATGACATTCTATACTACTGAAACGGAAAATACACATACTTCATCATTTCACTTTAGTTTTCGAACTATCATTGAGGAAAATAAATGTAGAGACCAAGCTTAGTAAATTCATACAGCCATGCGAACTGTAGAAATTTCAAAAGTTCTATTTCAGTGATATGAATTTAGCGTAATCTACATAGGATGCAAGTTTATGACAAACTGGATTGTCGCTTATGTAGTTACGATTGATGTAACAAGCTTGATTCAAGTTTGGAATTGACTGTACGGAGTTGATTTGATTTTGCAAGTTTGATTCAACGTGAACGTGGACAAGTTGTGTTGATAAATTTAGTCGCTAATTCCATGACAAACATGTTTCATGCTGGTTATAACAAACTATATCGCGAGCTTCCAACAAGCTTGTCAGATGCCAACTAGTATGTATGAGTCAAGCTCGATTTAAGCTTGCAGAATTACAAGCATTAAGCAAGCTTACAATAAGTCTGAATCAAGCTTACCCTGATATCGAAAAAAATACGATACTGTGCTCCACTGTCGGTGACTGTTGGTAACCTGATCTGTCTGAAACGTATTGGATCATGGTGAATATCTTGGCATCCGGTTATCCGAACTTTATTTTACTTGGCAGATAACTAGAGGAGGTCTTACTCTGAATGAATGACAAGTCACGCTGGTTTGTGACGACTTAATTACCATCGATACGTCATTCAATTAGGTAATGTGTGACCATCGCATTCAGAATAATGGAACGAGTAGTAAGAGAAACTTCATTGCGATCGATGAAAATCAGTGATTGACAGTGTTTGTGAGTTAGAATGTAAGCTGGGCGGGTCGGCAAAGTTGTTTGCTCGGTTTCTGTAACAATCGCATGAGAATTTCGTGCTGAACTTGCTTGAAACCGTTAAAATGACACAGAGTTCCTGTAAAAGGATGACAAGAAATTTTCATTGGTCGCCACCCTAACTAGCTCATCATTTTTGGTTATTATGACAGTTGCAAGGCATTCCAGAAAGTCCATCATTTTCAACTTCGGTACTACAATTTAATCAGAGTTTCACTCATTGTTTCGTCTCCAAGAAAACTTATTAATTATTCGTTTCCCAGAAAGAATGTCCTGGTTTTTGAAGCAAAATTTGATACAGATTTGCTGATGTGACTGAGTAACCACAAGGCAAGAGACTATTTAAGTACTTGGAGTAAGACTGTCAAGATTCCTAAAGACTGTTGAAGAGAAATAAATCAGTTGAAGTGGATGGATGGATTCAATGTTTAAAGTGCAAAAAATAGGTACATGAAGTGTGCATCACAATAAGATAAACTTTCCAAATCTGTTGCCAGATTTTTGCAACGAACTTTAACTTGAATTTAAGGCATACAACCACTGATTTATTTCAATATCGGAAGCAACTATCTTTAAATTAATGCCAAATCAAACTAGAACAACAAATTAATCCATAGTTAGATTAATTTTCGAAGGAAATTGTCACTTTCAGTGAATTAGAAATTACTCCATTGGAACATAAATTTGTTTGATTTAACGGGCCGCGTTACAAACAAGAACACGACTTACGTTACAATTCACATCACCAAGAAATATATTTAATCATGGAACACTCAAGCACTCCCGTATTATTTCATTTTCCACTCAACATACAACAGTAACCTTACCTGTTATTTAGAACACAAAATAATTGATTTAGAACACCTCACTTCACTCACAAATCTTCAAATCGGAAATTCAATATCAAATCATTATCACTCACAAATTTCCGATGAAATCGAAAATGTTTAGGTGATATCTCTTATGTTAATGAGATGCCAAATTATTACGTTAAATTATATCTTGAGGCCATCATCTGCTATACAATGTTAAGAAAGTTAACGCAAAAAAATAATAATGATGTAGATAAACGCTCTTGACATAATTTCATAACTTCTGTTCACGTCAGTGTTAGGTTCTTATTTTTGTTTATCGTTACTTAGAAAATAAGTAATCTGAAGAAGATAATTAAATCACCGTATGTATAAATTGGGGAAAAGTAAAAGTTAATATTGGAAATCATACTTGTTAACCTCAGCTTACGAATGGTCAAACGTTATTATTTAAATCTGAAAGTTAAGTCAATTACGTAAAATATTGTTAGCTGAGTTGTAAGGTCATAAAAGAGTAATCTTGTCGGTAAATCAACTTGTTGTAAAAGCCGTTCGAATTGGTGATAAAATTAATGTTACCCTGATTTGTACGATTCGACATCCAGATCTAAATCCTCGTTTAAAGTATTTCAAGTTGTTTGGTAATTTCTAAGTAATCGTAATTAAAATTGATCAAGATGAATACTCGAAAACGTTCTGAACCACTCTATTTTTAGAAGCTGTGAAATCCATCAAAACTGTCTTACTCACAGTTATTTTATTTTGTTCTTATTATATTATATCCTGTTATTTTATTTATTTATTATTCTTACAATAAAGAGTTAAGACGACTGTAGGCGTTGCAATTTAACATCCGGCGCAGTGACTCTCAGGGCAAATAAGTAAGCAAGATTTTAGCCTATAGCAAGTATAACTCTAATTATATTCTACCTAAGGTTCAGGGCGGGATAGAGGAGGGGAAAGGATTCGGGAAAATATCGGCCAGGGCCTTTGTTGAAGGTGCCATCCCCGCATTTCCCTGGTGTGACTGAGGCAAAATCCTGGAAAAAACCGCTTTTATTCGCCACCTGGGCTTTGTCGACGTGTCAACATACTGTATACAATTTGAAAATTGTGTTTATTTCTAATTTTTAAATAGCGTAATAATACAGGTAGCGTCTCTAAACGAAGCAAGTTTATCCTTCACGGTTCACCAAGGGATCCATGCTGGTTTTGGACATGTTACTCATAAGGTGAAGAGGAAACTTGCTTTATAAAGACTTGCTCTATATTGCTCCTCGTAATACTGCAGGCATTAATTCAGATCTACTGGTGCTTGATGTTATAAACAATCCGTTCAAAGACCACCTCCATAAACAGTATTTAGATTAGCTCGGCTGGTAAGAATAAGCCATCACTCCATCAGTCACTCTTCTGCGCGAGGCGATCGATGCTTTCTTCACAGGATCATATGAGTCCATCCCCAAGGTGTTAAAAAATGCTGTGTGTCGAATGCGCTGATGTCAACAAGACGACGTCTATGGGAGTAAAGAGAGTCGGTAGTGAAGTCAGTAATGATAACAGTAAATAAGACAATGGAAATGTTAGGTGACGCCATATTCAACTTTATGTTCAGAAAAATGTTTACTTGTTAGCACTAAACTTAGTACTGATTGATACCGTCCTTACAAGAATATATTTGTGTATGGTAATTTTTCTTCCTTCAATTTATTTAATTTATTTATTTATTATTAAGTTTCAGATACAGCTGGAGTTGCCATTTTACACAGAAACTAAATAACACTGCAACAAACTAAAAAAAAACATTACTACAAATTAATTAACATGAAATTAAATTTTAAACAACACATAACATAGCAATTGATATAACTAACATGACGAATATAATACACAAGAGGAATAACTCAGATATTTGTATTTAGCGTTCGATGGAAAGTGTTTATAGATCCGAAAATATCGATATTTGAATCGAGATTATTATACATAATTACTAGCCTGTGGAATAAGGAGCGCTGAAGTATGCTTAGCCTGGGCCTGGTACAATGAAGAAGGTTATTATTTCTGGTTATTCGTAAGGGAACACGGAAGTAAAATTTAGATATCAACTCTCCAGTTCTAAGGTTTCCGTTAAGTATCTTGTATAAGTACATCAAATCTGCCATCTTGCGACGAGAAGAAGGGACGTGGAGACCAAGAACGGATAATAACTCGGGTTTGCTTAAGCTAGGTGCTGATGGTATTCTTCTTTTGACTATAGCAAGAAAAAAGTTCAGAACAGAATCAATATGAGATATATTAGAAATACTAGCCATTTTCCAAATTGGAGAGCAATATTCAGTTTTAGGGGAAATGAAGGTTTTGTAGAACATACTTAATGAATGAAGGTCCTTAATTTCTGTAAATCTATAGAGAAGACCAAGTAAGCGCATAGAACTGTTGGTTATAGAAGTCACATGATCAGCAAACAGAACAGAAGTTTTTCGTCAAATACCACTTCAAAGTCGTTTTGAGAAGAAACTTTAGCTATAGGATCATCTTCAATGATATAGGCAGATGTGATTTGATTCCTCTTTAAAGAAATAGTATGAAAAAAAGATTTGAGGGAATTTTTTTTTTCAAGTTCCACGCATTACACCAGTCCAAGAGGTCAGAGATGGAATTTTGGAGATCAGCAACATCCTGTAATGATCTGATTTCTCGAAATAATTTACAGTCGTCAGCAAAAAGAAAAAATTTGGTTTTTGATGACGAGAGATAAGATGGGAGGTCGTCCATATATAGGAGGAAAAGGAGAGGACCCAAAACACTACCTTGAGGTACACCAGAGAGAACGGGAACAAAATTAGAAGATGATCCAGAAAGAACAACGCGTTGTTCACGGCCAGTGAGATAGTCTCGCAATAATGAAAGGAAGTTACCATGAATATTGAATCGGTGAGTTAATTTATAAAGAAGAAGATTACAATCAGTTCTATCGAAAGCTTTACTAAGATCTAGATAGATGACATCAAGCTGTGTGTTATTGGACAGGGATTGGGTAGCATCAGAGAGTGATATAGACAGGTTGGTAAGAGTGGAACTACCAGGAAGAAAGCCATGTTGAGCAGAGTCTAGATAAGGTGAGACAAAATTATAAAGTCTATCTTTGATGATTCTTTCACACACAACAGACAAAATAGATAAAAGAGAAATGGGTCTTTATGAAGAGACATGGGTCTTATCTCCTCAAGATTTCAGAATGGGTATAATATTAGCCTGTTTCAAAGAAGAAGGAAATATACCTTCAGCAAAACACCTATTTAAAAGACAAGAAAGAGAGTAAGCCAATGATTCAGCAGTATTACGTAAAAAAATGGCACTAAGGTTATCAGAGCCGGGAGAACGATTTAGAGGTAAAGAAGAAGCAGACATTTTACCTCATCAGATGATGTTCTTAATGCAGACAGTGAATGCGAACAGATCGGTTGAAGCTGAGGAGGCGACAAAGGAGGAGAGTTGACACAGAAATTATTAGAGAAGTATTCATTCAATAGATGTACCCTCTTTTCACCAGAAGCTGTAGCCGAATCATAAATTAACTCTGTCGGAACACGTGACTGACACCTTCTAGAGTTTATGAGAGACGAAACTCTCTTAGGATTGGTACATATTTCAGATGTTACCTCGTCAATATAATTTTGATACTTTGCCCTAAGCAATTTCTTGGAGTAGCGCCTGATCTGGGAGAAAGAGCTATAAGTATGTGCATTAGGATGTTGCTTCCGAAGCTCCCATGCAAGTTTTTAATTTTTCAAAACAGACCGTGCTTCTGCATCAAACCAGGGAGGATATTTAGAGGATCGGGATTTCTTTGTGAGGACAAAGTCTTTACAGGTAGCATGAATTACATCCGTGAACAAATCATTCGCTTCATTTACAGTTAAGTTTTCAAGTGTACACCATGGGAAAAGAGAAAGAGCGCGGTCAATTTCTCAGTTATGGCCTTTCTTCTCGTTTTCCCTTAGAATGATTTTCGGCTTACATTCGGATGCGGCTTATATTCGGATGCGGTTTATTTTCGGACAAATTCAGTAATTTCCGCGCATAAAAGTCACAGGTTTCTAGTTTTCTATGTGTGAATATGTTCAAAATCGCTAATCTTGTGAGACTCTAAGCAACACGTTCGAAATAACATTTCGTTGGGATTAGTCATGGATATCTCCGAAACAGTAAATCAAGCCATACAAATGGCGTACCCTCTTCCTGCTCATCACCCCACCAGCATTCAAATGCTCTTTCTGTTGTAATTGTCAAGATGAATTTTTCGTAAACAACAGATGGTCTGTAAAGCAATCGCCAAAAATATGTTTTAAGTTCTTTGTGTAGATTTATTTAGAAAGATATAGGCAACACAAGTATGGGGGTATTGGTTATCAGAGTTCCTCGCATAATAGGCGCATATGTATTTTCGCGTTAAAATCAGTACAAAAATGCTACTATTACGCCAATAAGCACGGTTATCTGTCTACGTAAAAACACGCTAGCAAGATTGATTTAACAAACATTTCACCAGCATTGGCGGAGCTGTTACTGTAAGAATACTTTTTTTCATTGTTTTACAAGGAACACTCACTAGGTGATAGAGTTCGATTTTGATGAAAATTCGTATGTATGTATAATGACTAGGCAAACCTACATAGCCAAAATTATAGATGCAATGGTCAACAAATAACGACAAGGGGACCGGAGAAAATGGAATATAGAGAGGAAATAAATCGAACACAGAGTAAGGAAAACGCCATTTCTCTTACAAACTGTTAAATATTTTGAAAGCAAATGGCTATTAATGGATACTTTACAAGGGACGATATATGGTGGAGGGTGTAACATCAACGACCGCCATCTAGAAAAGGCCGCCATCTTAACTATGCTTCAAGATTTTTAAATATTAAGTGGATCATGTGATATATGAATCAGTGTTGGAATGTTTGAAGAAATACAACGACGAAGTCAGTTTTGGCACACCTCTCATCCTGTATGACAAAATGACACGTGAAATTGATCTGGACCTGAAATAAACACATAAAATGAAATGAATGTTTTGTTCACATATCACAATGCATTCTACTCACTTAAAGGAATAATTCGTCAGTACAACATTTTTGTAAAGCCATTGTATTTAGTCAGAAACTAGTTTTCTTTTTATTTCCCCGAAATTAAGGCTTCTGGAATATGTACCTTCCTCAAGTAACTTGTTCAGTTTCAATATTTGGTCCAATTTACGTTTATTCATTCAATATAACGTAGTGAATTGTGCCTTATTTTTCAATGTAATATTTATTTCCTAAATGTATGAGAATATTCGTAGGATTTTTGTTATGGTGTCTCATTCTCTTGATCAACAGGAACACAGCTACCATCTGAAACGTGACGTAAGTCTTGACATGATGTTATCAGCACTATGGAAGACGACATGTGGAGACGAATGGAAAGAGATACAATAGCGTACATTTTATATCAACATACTATCAGCATTCATTATGAGAATGTGTATCGCTTTGGAGGCAAAATTTCAAAAGAACAATCACGTTACTTCGGCGTCAGTACTTCCTGTTTTTTTCGCCGCCTGCATTACACTAGTGAGATTAGGATCACGCAATACCCTCAGAAATCTTACATTCTAAGCATAGAATGCGTGTTTGAGTCGTCTGTTTCTTTTCTACTGTTTTGTTTGTAGAGCTTTCAGGATGTTATAACAAAGATTAATTACAGCCTGTAATACTCACGTATTTTTACCTTAGTAAAACACGAACCATTTGCGTATTATTCTCTTCGTCACTTTTTGACCACTTCACACTAACACAGCATAGTCTTCATTCAATTAAAGCAAGTATCAACGTTAATAACGAATATTATGAAATATTATGCAAATATTATGAAATATGTTTCCAAATATTATGAAAATGAAGTTGGTTTAAGAGATCATTTCTGTTGAAGGTTTAGTATCACTACAAATAGTATAAGTGATATAACTCATAAAGTTGTTTTCTTTTTCTGAGTTTTAAGCTGTATGCTATAGTTTTATTATTTCAAAGGTATTAGCTGAGAAATCCACTGGTAAGAAACGGTAGTATATAGTAATATGTTTCTAAAAATCTCCAGACAACTTCAGCAGTATTTAAGAAACACCAGATTCTGCCGATTCAATTTTGGATATTAGATATGCGAAATAAAAAAATAATAATAATAGAGGGATAAATCAATAAGAGAGTCGTCTAACTTTTTCCAGTGTACACATTTTTGAAACATAATTTTTTGTATGCGTTATATTTAACTGCATTTTCCTTGTATCTGAAAAAAGTGTTTCCTTGCTTCGTTAATTGTAAAAAAATATAATTAAATATTAACTTTTGCATCAAAGCTACTAAACTCTATGTTTCGCGGGACTTCAAATCTATGTAATTCCAAGTTTATCCAGATCACAAAACTATTTACGTTTGCAACTTCCATTATCAAAGCCTCTGACTTTTCCCCCACACAATTAGTTAAGTCCACAAGTGTAATACTGTATACTTTCTATTTTCTAAAATTTCAAGCATTGATAAATTTTGTTCCCAATTTAATATAATCCAAAATACTTTTCATATTCCTTAGGAAGCAAGAAGACGGAGGGATTACATCCATTGTCAATCTTGGCTTGCCAAAAATACCAAACCTGCTAACACACCAAAAAGAAAACTTTATGCGTAGAACTTTACAATATTTTAAAGATTGTCATACGATCCTCGGTTTTGCAGGGTTCTTCTATCTACTAGTATACCTGAATTGAACTTGAGGGAAACAAGTCTGTAGTGAGATAACGGGTCTATGTTTCTGAAAGACTTACAGACACAGTATTACTAATCATATCCATAGAATAACGTTGTTCACCGACAGCTATGGAGTACAGTATAAATAAAAATAGAAACAATATTCTTTGTGCGCCTTTTTATTTCTGGTCACTCCTTTATTCCTCTTCAATAACGTATCACTACAAATGGTAAAATTATTTATACTCATATACTACCAATCCTCACGAATATTATTAACACGTCGCTTGTTACAGAAAGTTACCTACTGTATGAAAGAAAGAAATGATTATATCGCTCCCGATAAAGCAGCACATCACAGGAACAAATGATCTGCTCCCAATTAGTATTTTATCGTGCAACGCGAAAACCTTACAAAAAATAGTGTATAATAATTTATCGTCTTTGTGAATGAAATGTACATATTGGCAAAATATCAATCTAGATTTCTCCTGGTTAGAGTATTAGTACATCTCTTCTGAAAATAACTGCTGATATGCTGCGCTCAATTGATAGTAAGCAAGTCTTACTGTACTGTGCGATTTTACACGCGTTTTCGACTCGGTTACAAAACTGCATTGTTATATCTTTTCTGTGTCTGTACTTCAGTGGTTTATCAACTTTTTAAGTGGTCACACTCAATGCATTAAAAAAATGATCAAACATTATCAAGTGAATTACAGATAAATAGAGGTGTTCCACAGGGGTCAATTTTAGGGCCATTACTTTTTTCACTCTGTATTGCGGGTTTACCCAAAGTTCCAAATTATTCTACCATGTATGTATTTGCGACGACGTACAATTACAAGTTGAATGTGCTTGCCAGATGAAATTTTTCGTGTCACTGAGTTTGGTAGGATCTCTAGCTGGTGTTCATCAAATGGGGTTACTGTTGAACCCCAGTAAATTTGTGTGCACTATTACTGATTCTCGCAAAAATGTACAGAATTTAAACCCAGTTGATATAAATATTAAAATAAACAAGGTGAAAATCGACTACTCGGGCTCTGTGAAAAATTTAGATATGATTATAGGCTCTGATTTACAGTGGCCAGAATATGTTGCTAAGCAAAGAAGTAAAGCACACTGTATTTCTAAATATTTTTATAGATTTCGTGAATATCTATCTCCGGAGATAATATTACGACTAATTCAGGCTGTAATTGTACCACTCTGATTATTGTGACATTGTTTATGGTAGCAGGATTACAGAAAACATTATAAATTAATTTCAAAAGGTCCAAAATGCCTGTGTGCGATTTATATTTTTGGTATATGTGGTGGAACATGAACCTATGTTGAACAAGAATAAAATTTTAACTATGTCACGCAGAAGGAAATTACATGTTTGTAATACGTTATAAATATCTAAACCAAAGGCAAACAACAATATTTGTATGATCTATTACAGCAGAGAAAATTTCACCACTCATTTAACACTAGAAAACGTCTGTACCTCAATGCTCCACATGTGCATATCAATCTTGACTTTCCTACATAGCAGCTAAGCTTTGAAACAAGCTTCCCACCGATATTGTAAACTCTTGTAAATTTGTGCAATTCAAACAAAAACAGAAGAATGATCTCTTAGTGCAACAGAATCAAAGCAATTGCACTACTAACTGACTTCCCTTTTTATTATTCTTTCTTTCCTTTTCTTCTTTAGCGTGTTATCTTTGTAATCCTAGGTTATATGTGTGATTGGTAATTGTAATAGTAATGATAGTAATACTGAAAACGTTCAATAACTGTAATTTACGTTCGTAAAAGTGATTCCATTAGTACGTTATTTCGTAAGTGTTTATACATTAGGTAACTGTTTTGTTTTATACAGTTTATGTATGTAATTGTACTGACAAGGTGTGGCAGTCCCCAATTTGGTTCATTCTCAATTTTTTGTGTGTAAATAGTTAACGTACGGACTATTACTATCGCGAAACCTCCCTGGACACTTTTTCTGTACTTTCTAGCGCGCGGAGGTGGCAACCCTTAAACAAGTCCCAGACAGCACAATCACGTTAAATAAACGTTTATTCAACTTTTTCTTAAATTTAATAAACGTTGAATTTTGGTGGAATTTACGTTGAATCCACGTTTATACAACTATCGGATTATTATTCTAAGAAATATTGATTGAACGTTGAGTCTGACGTTTAATAAACGTTTTAAAGGTGGTGAATTAAAGCTTTTCTGCAACTTTATTTTGGCATTGACGTTGATTCAACGTTACAAAACGTTGAATAAACGCCTATTCAACGTTTAATCAACGTTACGCAACGTTTATACAACGTTTAGAGAGAAGAAAAATTCAACCTTCAGGACAAATTTCGTACCTTTCCCAAAAATTCCTACTTACAACAAATATGTGAAGATGAACAGAATAATATAAGTTTTCTAGACCGAAGCCTAGTACTTTTCAGGATTGATTCCAGGAAAATATTCTTTGATTATAGGATTTTAACCTGGAATCAACCCTAAAATTGTAATTTCAATTAAAGCATATTGTACTGAACATTGAAGTACTAGGCTTCGGTCTGGGAAACTTACATTATTCTGTTCATCTGCACAGATTTAAATATTCGTTATAAGTAGGGATTTTGAGCGAAAGGTACGAAATTTGTCCTGAAAGTTAAATTTTACTGCTCTCCAAACCTTACCCATGACGTGACAATCCAACAATTCGAGTTTGATTCCCGCTGGGAAAAGTTGAAACAATTTTACCTAGGGGTTTTCGTTAGTCACGCCAGACAAATGCCGGGATGGTACCTACAAAATTGGCCCTGGCCAAGTAGTTTCAAATATTCTCTCCCCACCCTATCTGCGCCTGAGCCCAAGATGCTTAAAACTTCAAATTCAACTCCATACAAGATTCACACACAAACTGTTCATCCTTCATCCGAACCAAAAGATAGAAAATCCTAGACAGTCGCGAAAACTCGTTTTAAAAAAAATGGGAACCCATTCTCTAATCCAGACCCTTTTGGGAGGATGAGTGGTAAAACTCCCTGCCTTGTAATCAATGGGTCCCGGGTTCGATTCCCGGTGGAGACACAGAAAGTTCAGAGCCCACAGTAAACTGTTGGTCCCGTCCTTATTACATATTTATCCGATGGAAAGAAATGGCAAACCACCATTGGTTCACGTGCACAGGAACCTTTCTTAACGCACACCAGACATAACCATCATCACATAAATAAATAATTAAAGTTGAGAGAATGGTTAAAAACTGAATATTGATCACCTTCACCCCATTGTGTGGTAGTTTTTCCGGTGGCCGGAAACCGATTTTTTTCTACTGTGATTACTAATGTTTCAACTTTCAACGTGTGTGCAACTATATATCGCTAACACCTGTATGTTAGTTTTAAAAGCTTCACCAATCCATAACTGCGATTCCTCTACCGACTAACGATGTAGACAATGGATATTGAATGTATGTGTTCAACAATTCAGTACTGAATAACTAAGTCTCACACAATTTGACGCAGTCAATGAGAATGCAGCCTGCTTCTGAACATCGAAACGATTTAGTAGAAACATGAGTTGCGAGATCAACTCATCAAAAAACTTATTTATTTACTTTCAAAACTCTAGTGGACGGAAACTGGTACCGTCACCCTAATATGAATTTATACATAACCACACTGGAGGAAAACAATACCTGGCAACGTGAATGAGTTGCTATTTTACTTTTTCTTTCTGTCCGCCCTCCTTTTTAAATTTTATTTTTATTTATGGCATTTAGGCATATTTGTCACAGACAGGATAGCATAGGTAAAAGGACGTGGGATTGAATCCGGCTGGGACCTACTTTGAAGATATCGTCCAGGTAATAGGAGGGGAGGCTGCTCGGAGTGAACCTAGGAGAACCTTCCAAATGTGAAAAATACTCTACCAATGGTTGCTTAGTTGGTCTCGCTACTACTCTTCGATCATACTTTGCACACTTTCACCAACGTGTACAAAAGAATCTGCTTTTTTCTCGTGTACAAGGGCAATTTTATAGCATTATTTACATAACCAACAAGCTGCTTCTGTACTATCTGTAATCTAACACCATAGAATGGACAAGTTCTCTAAACTCTTCGCGACTAATTTCCAGGTATCTTCTTCATGCGGCAGATATTATAATGCATGCAACATCTTGCACGTTATACATCGTGTATTAGTTCCTTTTTGCTACTGAAATTTAGCGTATTGAAAGTAGGCCTACATCTCCTTAATCACTTAATCCTGTTTACTACGGATTTCCTCGGATTGGCGAAAATTTAAACACATATAACTGATAAAACAGAGGAAAATAACATTATATTCACAAGATGTCATTCCCCTTTCTAGTATATTTTCTTTCATCCTTCCTCAAACTAAACCGCCTACCGGCTCCTCCACATCCTTGGAGTTAAGTCAGCAGACAAACATAGAAGAAGCGCTTTCCGTTAAGACTTGAGAGAACAAAAGACAAACGGTTAGCGTATGCATTGTATGAATTTTCAAATAGAAGTGCATTTCCATAAGAAAAAAATGATATTATACAACACCTAGTGAAGTTTAAGCATAAAACTATCACTGAAAATTGTGTTTCCGTAGATTAGGAAAACTCACAAACATTCATCGTTGAATAAACGTTTAATCAACGTTGTTCTTTTCACTATTTTAGAAGGTTTAAGAGCACAATTTAAATTCAAAGTTTAATAAACGTTTAATATTGGTCATTATTTAAACATTTATTACATAACGTTGATAAAACGTATAATTTAACGTCACCAAATACAACGTTGTCAAAATTCAACGTTTTCAACGTTTATGAAACGTTAATTCAACATTGTGTGCTGTTTGAAACGTTATGTAGTAAAAAGCACGGAGATATTGGTGAATGATCTCCAAGATTTTGAGGAATTAGTGATTTGTTAGGTTACTTGCAGTCAAAGAAATTACAGCAGAGTGAATTATAAACCACAGTGGATGTTTAGTGCTATGAACATTGTAATGTATGTTGTCTTACCAAGCAATTTTCTTACCATTTTAAGACATCACCAAAAATTCTCGTTATCAGGAATATGGACGTAGAGGATAACAGAATTTTAGTATGAAGCATATTGTCTTTTAGCAATATCCTCATCATATATTCCGTGGGATAATTGATCACTTATTAACCAATTACCTGGTACAAAAGTCTCCTTAAGTAGGCCTCTCTGGAAACACCTAAAGAAAATACCCAACCTCGATGTTACAAATATAGGGTGTTCATGAAGTTTCAACTCAAAAGAAAACATGTGAATTATTTTAAAAATTTTAAAATAAAGCTTTTATTTCTGAAATTTCTTCTTTTCGTAAATATCAGAAAATCACAAAAAAATTTGACAATCACGTTCCTGGGCAATATTCCTGACCCCAGAAGAAAAATAATTATCAAAGAACAATTCATCCATTAACAAAAACAACCTGTTAATATTTTCACCTTTTCTGAAGAAAGAAGAGTATTTGATTATCCAGACAAAGAAAAATTTAACTATCCAAGACAAGAAATTTTCTATAATCAAATCAGATAAATAACTTAAATACATACCTTGTCATTAGACAAAATATTCAAAACATCCTTTTCCGTTTTCTTCCATTAATTTCGCAAACTATCATGAACCATTCTAAATAAAGTTGGATCACACCAAATTTTATTCGAACTATATTTCCAAAGGATACGACCTCTTATTTAAAAAGGATACTGCATATTTCGCTAAATATGGTATTTTAGTATTTCCATAAAAAGGACAATCAGTCACAGAAACTTCACTGTTAATTTTCCAGAACAATTTTACTGTAAGGATTTTCCCTCACTATCCTCATTTCACTCTTTTCCGTTCGTTCTTGTTAACCAGGAATTACCGTTCCACAAAATCATGAAAATGGATTCGTGTGTGCATTCACAAATAAAAACTTATTCCTATTCATACACAATATCTCCTGATATTAATCAGTTACGAGAAACAATTTCACCACTTTCAGAAAATTCAGGGTTTCTTTTCCCCTTCGAAACTTCACAATTCCTGTATACTTTAACTTTAGTCGGAAAAACTTAACACAAAGTCCTCTTATACCAATATAAAACTTAACACAGAGTCCTCTCATACCAAGATATTCAACCAAACTGGCACATAAAACCAAGCATGGCTTGTGCCTCCTTTCACCTTCTTGTCTCGATTTCATACACCAATCACCAGGTTACATTTCAACCAATTAGCACCTTTTAACATTAGATCTTTACGAAAACTCTTCACGGTATCGTAAGTTTTCAGGCTGGATTTATATGAGGAGTCATCCTATCAAGGCTTTACATAGGAAGGTATTTCGCGGTAGCCATTTTTCCTCCCAATAAAAATTTTGAATCAGAAAAATACACTACAACATGTTAGACGATCGCCTACTGTAAGTAAATATTTCGATATTAGCAGTGCCCGTTACGAATCCTACGCTAGGCCAGTGGTTTGTGTTAGCGAAGTTGATTTGAAGTAAGTGTCGCCTGCTTGGAAATATTTACTTTTCCACTGCATTGGTAAAGATAAAGCATTATAATTGTTCTGCATTCTACGACAAAATAGTTAACGTTATTTTCTTGTCCATAACAAAATGTATTTACTACGCATAAAGCAGGCATAGTAAACAAAGCAGGTAGTGTGGAAGTTAACAGCAATCACCCCCACCCACACCCCACTTTTGTTCTTCGCTTCAACAATGCTATGTTGACAAGTAGCGAGATAAGGAATTAAGAAAAACAAAAACGTATTTTCCCGGAACAAAGTTGTTTGCCTTTTGCTTTCCGGAAGGATTGTGGAAGATATTCTGATGCAAGATATGTTGTCACCGATGCTGTCAGATATCGCTCTGTAATAAATAAATTAACATTATTGAGTGTCATTTAAAAAAGTGATATCAAAATTATTATTTCGTACAGGCCTGGAATTATTGCCATCGTTATAATTTCTTTGTATTTAATTATTAAGTGAGTAAATAAGTTGACAAACAGTCGTGCCAAATATGTACGGTTAGGTTATGCAAAGATACTTTTAGTAGCAGATGGATAAGTAAAATAATTAATGGTAATGAATTATCATAGTTTTTGTAAATTTCAAGTGGCATTGAAAGCACGAATATGTTGATAATATTCAAAAGAATATTAACCGTACTTTAGGTCTGCGAAATCCAGCGTTTTTGAATAATATTTGAGACTAGGTAAAATTGTTGTGCGTGAGTGTTATCATTATTTTATAGTAACTTCTTTAGCGTAGATCGGGAGAGCCCTACCACCCGCTCGCTGATTGATAGGAATAGTCTTGCACTCTACATCGAATTCCGAGTGGATCGTCTCGAATATTGCAATCGTGCTTCATAGTTTTTAGTATTCTGAAATGCTTGGTGCATGTTAGGATTAGGCAAGAGTGTTATTTTTATTGCGTGTATTTTATTGACCTCCCCACTTTAAGAAAAATAAGAAAACATATAAATAAAAAGAAACAACAGTGAGACTACCGTTTAAATAAGTTAAATGTTATTGACTCCTGTATAGATTTGCCTGTTAACAATGCATAGTATATGTAGTTAAAGTGGTGAACGTCTGTGTGTTAATTATCTGCATTTACCTTCCTCGTTAATCTATCCTTTCCCAATACACAGTGTGTTAATATAAAATCTGGTGAGGAATATCCGGATATGGTGAGATGGTAATGAACAGATGCATCTTGAAAAAGTATTGTACGTAAAGTCTGTTATTTAAAAAAAAGTATTTGATGGCTGTATACTGGTCCATATGCTGTAAAGATTGTAGGCTTATGGAACCATGTTGTAGTGCCAGTGCCAAACTATACGGTAAAGCGTTTGCTATAGAGTAAATATAGTATTGGAAGTATTTATAGTAATTTTAGTTGAAACTTTTGTCGTTTTACTTAAGGAAGGAGAGGCAGTACGTTTATAACATCCAGTGAGTTACGAAGCTTTACTAGTTTTTTCGCTTTTTATGATAAATTGGAAATACTAAGATAAATGTAAGTGACGATTATCATTGTAATTTCACACTATTCATAAGCAAGCGTTGTTAATGCTATTCCTTGTAAGATTATACTTAAGTATACTGTAACGCGGATATATTGGTCAAGTTGAAATCATATTTAATTTGCAATCCAGTGTCAATTATTTAAATATTGCCTCAGCCTCTATGAAGTAAATTATTTTACCTCTGCATATGTGTATTCTTTCTGTGATTTTTTTTTAATTTGGTTGATGACACGTCCAATTATACGGACGGATGCAAGTGTAATTGTAGCTCAAATATACGAGCTGATTTTAGTAAACATCAATCAATCGTACCGACAAATTAAAACAATATTTGAATTTTCCTATGGCTATTTTGATTGATAGTTGGAATTATCACAAAAGCACCGAACGTTGTTTTATATGGTCGACAAGTCGTATGTGCTAATGTACTGTTGCAAATGCATGGCAGCTTTGTGATCGAGTAGTGAAGAGCAAACGTAAAGGGTTGACCACTATTAGTGAACATTCAGGTGTACAGTGGAAATAATACAATAAAACAAATTCGCATAATAAGTAATGTTTATTGTCACATTTCATGGTAATATTTTATTCTTCTCAGTATATCAAGATTATTAAGTTGGTGGCGTGTAATATGCCTAGAACAGAATTACTGTTAGTAGTTTGGTTCTTGAGTCAGGTCTTGATAATAATCACTTACCTTGGTACTGCTTATATATCTATCTGTATATTCTTTCGTGTTCGACTCAAGTGCATCAGCTACCATTTTATTGGGCTGCATTACCTAACATTAATTGCAAAGAATCACATCATTCTCGTCCGCAATCAACATATCGTGGAAGAACCTGAAATAAAATATTTGTTGTGGTTCAGACGTCTCGTGTTCGACTCACTTAAGGTTCGAACGTTGCTTGTGCATCGCTACTCTGTTCCTATTGTCCAAAAGACTGTTACAAAGGGTTAGATGATAGAACAGCTTGAGCTGAATGTCATTACTTTTTTATATAGGTATTGTTAATTAAAATAATGATATCACTGAAAATGGAGGAAAATTTACTTGAAAAACCTAATTTTTTGCATGTTTCAGACAGAATCGTTACCACACCAGAAATTATTGAATATAAGGACTTTTGTGTTACGACATTTATTATAGAGAATTTTATTCCCTACAATTAAAACAAAATATTGCGGTACGACATTTAGTAAGGGAGTTCTGATCGTTTCTCTTATTGATGTTTCTGCGAGTTTGCGTCTCTCCCATTCAGTTGTTGACCAACCCTGAGGGCAACAACATGATTTTTCATATCCACTCAGTGTTGTCAGGTGGAGGAAAATTTCCCGGAAAACGGAAACATCTGGACAAAAAAAGGAAAAAAAAATAAACATCTGAAAATTGTGTTGCATCTTTTTGGCACATTAAAAGAATCCATTAATTTCTAAAGAAAACTTAGAACCCGCGAATTTTTTACAAAAAACGGGAAATTTGTCAGTATTTTGAGGGAAATATTGCGACGTGAACCTGACAATACTGTATCAACTAAGGCCCCTACTACTAAAATCAAAAGTCAGAATCTCTAATTCTTTCAGTGCATACTGGTACTCAACGTAAGCTAGCGTTTGCACTATTTTCAAAATTTAGAATTAAAATATTGTTTTCGAACAAGATAAACTACGCCACACTAAAGAAGAGCTCTTTGTTATCAAGTTTACATAAGAAAATATGTTTGAATGTTTGGTATAGAGGAAAGATTTAAATATTTGTAATGATTGACCACCTCTCTCTTTAGAACTCAAAATATTCTATATGATATTTAAAATTCATGCATTAGATATACATTATTAATGAGCAGCTTGGTTACATTTTGTTATCTTTGTTTAAACACGTAAAGTCACCTAACATATTAATCTCTATTTCCTGCTCATGTACTTCGGACTACATTCATCTTCTTACCTTGGATTTAAAGAAGGAATAGTTTTTTGTCGAGAGGGAAAGAGACACAAAGCGAGAGGAAGAGAGAGAAGAGGGAGCAACGACCTAATCAGTATTCCGTTTGAACTCTTACATTTCAACCTTGCTTCCGTTTCATTCTTATGCAGCTGTCAAATCGATATGCAGCGGAATAAACTGCACTTTTCCCAACGCCTGCATTTCACCTTTCTTAGCCTTTATGAGCAAAGTCACAGATTTATTGCAGTATAAAAATCAATACCATCTGAATCTGTGTAGCGTCGCAAAAAGAAATATAAATCATGATTCAATATGATTATCAATAACACTAGGCTGCAAATAAAACTTATTTCTGCGGTATAAACAGCAATACGTGACTTTAGTTAAATTTGATATGCTGATTACAAAAATGATTCAATTCTTACGTATCATGTCTAGTTATGTGGCAATAGTTGAAAACGTTATTTGTCTGATAACGTCAATTTGTCGATAACAGTGTATTGAGTGAAGTAATTATGTTTAGTGTTTCACACTATGCTTATAGTTATGTTTTCCCACGTTCAATTAAATATTGGAGTAGAACGATATACAGACATAACGAGGTATGAGACAAAATTAGAAACTGGACGTGTGCTAAACTATCACTTACGTTTGAAATGTATAATGAATTAGACAACCGCCTGGACCTGCTTCTTTCTTTTCTAGACCGGGAGCTGGAAGGATTTTAGTGTCCAAAATATGAGGATTCTTCTGATTCTTTCCTTGGGGATTAAAGTGACTAGGAAAATGAATGTTACGGGCCGGCAAAGTGGTCCCTTACATGGGGAAGGGATCCGGCTCAAACTAGAGTGTCTAGACTCTGTCAGTTTATCGCTTATTTCTAAGGAACCACTCATTGTAGAAAGACGTTCTTGGTATCAAATTGTTTCTTTTTTAATTCCCCACAACATTTACTATTACCAAGTGCCCAAACGAAGTATGTTTGCAGAATATAAGGACCGTCTTTGGGCAACAGATATACCCTTGAAAATGCACTTCGCTCTACTTTGTTATTATATTTTGGAATAAAAAGTGATATCACATATGGCATTGATTCGAGTTTCCATACTGAGTAGGGTCAATCAAGGATTGCCAAAGATGAACAGGACATTGAAAACTTGATTGTGTGTTTCAGTGACTACAGCCCATTATTTAAGGTAAATAACGAGTATGGTCTTCACAACATTTTTCAGTGGTGTTCTTGCTGAAAAATCCACTACGTAATGTTTGCTCAATATTAAACAATCTGGAGAAACATTGATTCAAGATTACAAAAGCGAACTCTTTCTGTTGCAATAGAAAGTATTTTTGCCCTCATTGAAAAAGAAAAACTTAGTTTCAAAATGTTTCTCTTGCTAAGGAAACAAAAACAACAAGTGCCAACGAAAAGTTGAAAGATACAAATAACAAAAGTCTAACAATTATCCAATGTTAGCGAGGATTCAACTAAAAAACATAAGCATTCTATGAAATATTGGATTATTTAAAATGTCTTTTTGCCAGAGACAGCTTTTCAGAGAAAATCTGCCAAATCAACATTAGCCCTTGGGATAGAAAATATTCATGGGTGTGGAAATAATGCCCTACACGACATTATGTCCTTAGATACTCCCAAAGTATTGTTGAAGTGCTCAATGACTTCCAGAATAGCTTGTCAAGTATGAGGCGTAAATTCTCCTCAGTCTCACTCTCCTAGGTTGTGCCGGGTTCAAGTGTCAAAATTGACTGTGGACTATCATGAACCAAATGCTCGGGTAGCTGTGCCATGTATTTGTTTTTATGTTAATAGGGCATAGATATTTAATTTGGTATTAAGGTGAGAGAGAAACTAAATGTAAACAATTCAACTCAAATAAGTAACATACTAAAATGTATGACTCTAAGTTTCTCTAAACAAGACAAGATTTTAGATCAAGATTTAGAAAATGAAAAATTTCATGTTTACAACTCAAGAATAAAGCACCCTTCCCAGATAGCACATTAAACTTGCAGCAAGTTTGCAGCAATATTAGCATTGCAAGTCTCCAAACTTGCAGCAAGTTTGGTATTGCTACAATCTTACAACAACCTTACTAGTTGATAGATGCCAAACTTGCTACAAGCTTTGAACACTAAACTTGCTACAGACTTTTCAGGTCAAACTTGCTACAAGCTTTGTTTATAAAAACGTTGGTAGACCAACATCGAGCCTGTAGCGAGAAAAGATTTCCGTCTGCAGTGCGATTCGAACCGGTTCTTCAATTGAACGCAGTATATTTTACTAACTCTTTTGCGTTACGAAAATAGTTTCTGGAATAAAGGCATTTATGTAGACTTTAATTTGAAACTGGGAAATCTAATATTGATCCTGTGGTAGGGTAGAACTCTGAAGAAGGCTGATTCGTGATTTTTCACAAAAGTCACCTCAAGAGTACTTTACTGTTCTGGTCGATGACATTTCTAAAACAAACTGGCTGTCAAGTATATACGTCATTATGATTTTCCTGAAGAGGATCGCTTGCGAAAACTCAACGAAGCAGGCTTCATAGCTCTAAAACAGGATCAATGAACTTTCACAGTTAAGAACTTCATTGAGCATATATTTCAGTGCGTTCACTTAAGAAACTGTCTTCGTAACATAAAAGAACTAGTAAAATTGAAGATAACTACAAGTCGCGCGATATAGCAGTCGGTAGAGTAACCGACTGGAAACAAAACAGAAGATCGTAGGTTCGAGACCAAGTCCAGACATTAGAAATCTTTCTCCGCAACAGGCTTGATGTTTGATGCAAATACAAGATTGTAGCAAGTTTCGTGTGCAAAGTTTGTAGCAAATTTAGTATGTGTCAACTAGCACATTTGCTGTAAGAATATAGCAAGTTTGCAGCAATGCCAAACTTTGTTCAAACTTGCAATGCCAAGCCTCGTACAAACTTACTACAAGTTTGGGTGCTATCTGGGCTTGGCACTCACCATATGAAAGGTCCGGGGGAAAATAATGGTAACCTTCATTGAGTATGAATTTAAATATTACGTTAGGAAAATTTAATATATATATATATATATACAGATGCTTATCAGAATAATGGAAACACCTGTAGTTGGCAACACGTCAGATGTATGGGTTGGCAGTGGTGTCGTGGCGACCGCAGCGCCGGACTGCTGGTGGTGGTGTGTTAGGTCGGTCTCCATACTACGTCAGGCGTCGTGGAACAGGAGTGTGCAGTGGCTGCAGCAGACGGAGGTAGTGTAAAATGGGAGACCTCTCAGAGTTTCAAAGAGGGCAAATTGTTGGTGCGCGGTTATGTGGAGTGAGTGTGACGGCAGTGGCTAGTGTGTTAGGTGTGTCGCCAGGGACAGTGTCGAAGGTGATGACGGCCTACACAACACACGGGAAAACCACATCGGGGAAGCGGAACAGTGGGCGGAAGAAAAGCATCAGTGACAGGGCACGCCGGGTATTAAAGCGCATTGTCACGCGGAACCGTCGTGCCACTGCGGCGCAAATGACGGAGGAACTCCATCAGCACCTCCCCCAACCTGTTTCGACAATCACAGTCCGCCGCGAATTACATGACATGAACTTACGGGGTCGTGTTGCACGGGCCAAA
>JAGDQP010015523.1:0-42528 GCA_022664845.1 Lepisma saccharinum
TGCCATACATTCCAAATTTCCCTACCGGCAGAAACTCTTTCATAGAGCACCTTGTCGCTAGACACATTGAATATCGATGAACGAGATGCCACGTTTTTAAATATTGATGGCAGAAGTTCTTGCAAGCAGAAAATAATTGGTTTGACACGAGCAATATTGTTTTCACGTTATTATAATAAATATGTCATTAGAATTGGTTATACGTCGTAGTATCATCTAATGAATATATATGAAACATAAATCTCATTCTTTTAAAATGTGACCAATGTGAGCAATTTGCTAATTATTTTAAATTTATGTTCGTGTTCAAGTTACATTTGGTATAATTTATCAATATTTGCCTTTGCAGATAATTTGATAACCTGCAGTCTCCAAAACATGTTATTGAAGAGCTGTTTCGGAAAGCTTACCTTAAGGCAAGGCACCATCATGATTGGATCGTTGTCTGCCGTATGTATATAAGTAAGGCATACGCGCAAACAAAAGTCTATGCACCATGTTAAAAGATACTTACTACATATACTTTTGTTCGTGCACGCCCTAAATTATTTGTAGAGTTCTCTCTCAGTAAAATAGCTTACACATTTTTTTTGTTCACTTACCAAGTTATTATAACTCTAATTGGGGTAAAATCCCTGCGATCATGGATCCCAAAGCGAATGCCTTTAAAATTATTATACCATTATATCTATCTATCTATCTATCTATATATATATATATATATATATTACTTTCACCTTCATAAATCCGTTCAATTTCCGTTACTTTAACGTTGTTTTCCATGATGAATGAACGGTTAAAAGTGCAATGTTTCAGTTGACTTTACAAGACGTTGGCATTGATGTTAGAAACAATTTCAAGATAATATAAGTACTTTGTGACCCCCATTTATGTCAATAATATTCAAATTCTATGCCAGAGTAGTATCAAGTTTCTTACTTGCTATATCTATTAGTAACTACATTCGTAATGTCATATAGAAATGTTTGCCTTCATTTTCCGATGTAATTTCTGAACCCGCCGTCAACTGTTGTTTACCAACATTATTAGAATTTGCTTTAATATCGGTTAAGCTCATTTTTCCTTGAAATAATTTTGAATTTTCATTTGATTAGCTGTTAATGTATCTACTGCTTGAAAGAACCATTTTATATATTGGAAAATGTGAGATAATTCTTATTTAACTCTAGTATCTTCCTTAACATCATTTTTCAACTTATGGCGTTGATACACTCCTTGCCGATCTTTGGAACGTCACCAATTATTTTATTACTTCTACTAAACGATCTTCATTGTATCGTGTACCTCAAGGTACCAAATAATGTATCCGTCACTGTTTCATCAAGAATTGTATATGAACAACTATTCCATATGATAAATATTGTTTTCGTACATCGAAGGTAGTATCATGTTTTACACTTCTTCAATTTTCATCTGACATATCTCTCAATTGACATATAGAGGTTTCTCGCCTTCCATTAATCTGCAAACAGTAATCTATATGAAAAGTTTCATATGACAAGACCTTTAATAGTTTCGTTGGCAATAATACTGTATTTGCCGTGTACCTGTAATTTATGGTACTTATTTCTAAACAAATTTATAGTGCGGGTTGCAACATCATTTCTGCGCCGATCCCTTCATGAATGGCTCCTAATTTGAATTCAGAAAGAAACTACAGTTGTGTTCTTACATGTTTGTGAACCATGTTCTTAATTCAGCAGTAATGTTTATATTTTACGTACTGCTTATAATGAAGCAGATGCTTTATCATTAATTTAAAATTTACATGTTTATGTAGTATGGTAAGATCTCTTGGAACTTAAAATATAGGCATAAATTCTTAACTTAAATTGTGTTCACATTTGATTAGAAATTGTTAGTTAATATGTCAATTTGGATATGTAAAAATGTATTGCAATTATTATGTTCAATTAGGTTATTAGATCATGTTCTACGTTTCATACATTCTAAATGATCCAATCATACTAGGTAAGGTCCGGTATATGATTTTAAGATATGTATGATTTGAAGTAAATTAGAGGTGAGTGAGGATTCAGTAGGGGAAGTGAAGTTGTTAGAATGTTAAATGAAGAATTTAGCTGAATCTTTGGATTGGTCATATTTTAAATAACTAATCGTTGGATTGAATGTACACAGTGTTTGAGGCATTAAGATTTCTCCGATTTTCTAATATTTGTTGTATGAACGGAGAGAGAATTTGAATCATCGATAATATGTAGGGAAGCCATAAATTTAGCTTATAATGTGTTATATAATAATAATAATATAAATCGCGAAACACGAGTAGATGTTGTTTGGAATAACATCTAGATAAATATGGTGGTTTGTTCCTACTAATATGTGGTTACTTCTATCAGAGTAATAAATAAATTATTAGATCTTGGATTTCCTATGTAGAGTAGAATTTAAGTATTAGTACTTTCAGGCTGAACTTCAGACAAAACCCTTGTTTATGAATTATCACAACTCAGCTATGCTATCAAAATTAATTTCTATGTTTGTTACTTTGAACTATAAAAGGTAAATAAGTTATTTTGTATGCTTTGGCAATATGCCGAAATTCTCTCAGCTATAATTTTGTTCTTGTATTGTCTCTAAGGAATTTTGGAGTGCGTACAAATAGTTTTTTTTTACTTTTCTTTAAAGATAAATGTCACATTATTCTTTATTACTGCATTTCCTACGTCTACATTACAAACTTAACTTTGCGCTTTCCCCAGAAATATTCCCTATAGTTGTTGCATATAATATGAACACCATATCTTGTTAAGAATATTTATCACCAAACTGCTCAATCCCCTTTGAATGGAATTTAATTTACAAGGGTGGCAACTACCCTTAGTTCTTTGTAGCAAACGGTAAGTTAGGTAAGGCAAAGGTTGGATCTACGCTTACGCAGTTTATCTGTACTTCTTGCTTGGGCTAATATAATAATTTATTGATTTAATGTAATTTGTTCAGACCGTCTACATATGTTTCAGGTAATTTGCCCTTCATTGCTTCTGTGAATTTTCCTAGATGCTTTTAATGAATTAGTATGAAAAGTTTTCAAGAATATAGAATAATTTCACAACCTAGCTTCTCTTGTTCTAATTTAAAACACAACCGTGCACATGCACTTTCGTGCATATCTTTGAAACGCTTAAAGTGCAAAGAAACATAACTTCGCTTATTCGCAGCAGACAACAAAGGTTTTATATGGAAGAGTAATTAGCCCGGTTGTCATGACACTATGAGAAACAGTGAAATGAAAACTTTTCAGACGCCAAAATTTAAAATTGAACATTTATCTAAAAAGTAATCTCGAAAACTTTTAAGACGTTTATCTCACTGGGAAATCCATACTATACAAAGACCTGGGATGCCAGTTCTAGTCGTACTCATGATTGTTATATTTTCTTAGCGCTCACGACGTAATTTGTTTAAACACGCTTCTCTTGAGAGAAAACAATGATTTTGGGGTCCTATTGTAACAGTTTTTGACGACCATAGTTACTTTTTCTGTATACTTAAATTTGCCTACAATATTGACAGAAAATCTTCTTTTCCCATTCCATATTTTATTGAAAGTGGTTGAAATATTATCATGTCATATGAAATATGCATAATACTTGAATGGGAACTGTAACGTTTCAGTGCTTCCAAAATTCTAAGCGTAATCGCCACTATCACTTTGTCAAGATTTTGTAGACATATAGTCAATCTCTACTAATCCATAAATTCGTGTTTAGTATTTGAATATCGATTTCACGGGATCATAAATTTGTTTAAGTCATGTACGGATAAAATATTGACGGTTATTTGCATTATTAACATTGGAAACTTTGATTATACCAAGTTTCACGTGTTGCGGAAGACAGTTTTCATACCACGGAAACAGTATTTAATTAAAAGTGTCTTTGCGCTAACACCCTTGAGAATAATTCTTTCTGATTTGGTTCCAATCAGTTCTGCGTTTTCCACAGGATAAGTTAATATGGATTGAGCGCTTCATATAATAAAATAATAGAATATATTTATTTTATAATTATGTATTTGTGACACTACCGTGTTTGTTGTACCCCGCACCTGCTGGTAGAATATAAACTCGCTCCAGATAAACGTAATGGAAACTATGTTTAATAATTTAAATAAATATTTTCTTATAAAGTTAACAAATTTACACCCACATACGGACCGTTGTTTTGAGATTATTGGATGAAAGATTATCTTTTATTATTATACTGAAGGAGCTCAATTTTCTAACCAAAACTATTCTAAAATATTCAATTCTTAGGATTTCCGTTGAAACTCATCCTTATAAGATTTTATATGAACATATTTAACTTTCTCCTTTGGAAACAGAAGGATATAAGCTTTATTTATTTACTTCAAGGCCATAAAAACTGAAACCTCAAAATCACAGTCAGAAGATTGTCTGTGAAATAATCAGAAAATGCTTAATTTGTGTATATATATTTGGACTATCAATACAACACATAGATAACTGGAATTCCAATTAGTGAATTAATTCACAAATGTTATGGTGATTAATTGTAACGTAATCATTCGGGAATAAATAATGTTTATTTGGTGCATCATATGAACTATTGGAAATATTGTTTTATGTATCGTTTGTTACATAGGTAGATCGCACAATGTGTTGCTCTCAGCAAAATGGACGACTGTATTAACGCAAATACTCATAGAAGTCCGGAATCTTCTCACATCACCTCCCGCTCCGCAACATAGTGCCAACTCTAGCACTTTTCGTCAAAACGTAATATTCTCGTAGAGCAAAAGACTCGCATCAACCTTTACAAACCGCCCACATTCTTAAAACTTTGTGTTAGATACCCTTTGACCATAACTCGACAAACTGGGAGGAAAGCTGTTTGAATCTTCCTATAGGTAAAGAAGGCAATATCTCCTATCGTGCGTGAGACACGACCCAGGAGTCTAACTACATCAAATTTAGACGCCTCACATAGTCTGTTATCTCTCGTAACCAACTATTATTTTATGCATAAAGTGTTATTTCATCTCCTAATGTTCTATTTACGGCTATACACTGAATAATACGCCAAGTTAGTATTCATTTATATTACTTCTTCAAAACTCGATAAAATACCTTACGTTAACGAAAAGTATTTGTATATGTGTTCGTGAATACTCCATATACACATATGCAGTTCAGTCTTTCTGTTTCATTCGTACTCAAAGGACTTGGTTAAAATAACACATTGCACTGCATTATATAGTATATAACAGCAACTAACAGACGAAATCATTTAAACAAACGTTCTTTCATACCCCCTCCTGGCTGTTTGCTATCCCAGGATGATTCTTTCCAGCGAGGGGCGGCGGCCGTGCTACTCCTAGTTTACTAAAAAAAGGCTCAAAGCTGCAACGGCATAACAATCCGGAGCTAACAAAACTGAGTACGAAGTTCTCAGGTTAGCGCCGCTGTACTACACATAATAAAATTTAACATATAGTTTCCCTATCATTCACCCCTGTATATAGTGGTGGAGTCTCAGAGCTCTCCCGAGTGTTCTGTTTTTCGCTTCCCATCTCCCTCGCGTACTTGTGTCTCCCTGTAATATTTTTCCCGCATTTTTGTTTTCTTGAATTCCTTTCTGCATTTGCTTCCGCCCCACTCCGCGAAGGAAACCCGCTTAAGAAATTAACCTTTACAATCCCTTTCTCGAGTTTGAGGTGTCAAAGAGATTCTATATTGAACAGGTTAGGTATACTCCAAAGTGAATAAACTTAGAGCCTCCTATCGGAAAATCTTTTCTTACTTCTACGTGGCATTGTGGCGACGCCATAGTTATAACTCTACGCTGCCAAATCATATTCTTAATTCATTGTGCTACAGAAATATAATAAAACCTGTATTTTCCGACTGTGCAAACACTAAGGTATAGACAAAATCTATTAATGATCGAGATTGACTACTTGTGTGGAACAACTTTCTTTGTAGAACATAGAAAAATTCGGTAGATGGAAATAGCTTTTTGAACAAGTTCGAATTTTAATAGATATGCGTACTGACCGTCATTGTCAACTGCTTAGGTAGTGATAGTTTATAGAAAACCCCGAAACGCTTATTATGGTTACTTCAAAAAATTGATGTGAACCTTCGAAACTTATATGTTATATCAGCGATCCGACTATAGTATTTATTATCCAGTCTGTTATAGGACTTCTTCATACTGAAAGTTTTGTGTGTGTGACTGATTTGTTTAGTTATCTTCTATGAACATTCGTTTAATAAATCTTAATATCAGTAGAACCCCAATCTTAATACGTAATTTGCATCTTTTATTTCTTCGCGGTCAGGTGAGAAATTTCGAAAGAGAAATTATGCTGTGTCGACTGATCATCGGATTCCAAAAGCAGATAGTTCCATGAATTTTATCAAACTCTGCTACTGTTATATTCATTTTGCCGTAAGAAAAGAATTTTTTCACATCGGAATTGAACGATGACTTCATTTGGGCATGGTAACGTAATGTATTTTTAAAAATTAAACTGTTCGTCAGGTTTGAAATTTAGAAGGAGCTATTTCAATGGGCCCAGTTTAAATGCAATTGGTGTTACTGAATCAATAGTGGTTGGCTCCCAGCTTTGAATCAATAGTATTTGTTCGGAATGTACTGGATGATTGTTAGCAAGTAGAATTGGTTTAAGTATGTGATGTATTGAAGAACGACTAGTTGACTAGATTATTCAGATAGGTTTAGTAGCCCAGTGAAATATATATATATATATATAGGTGTGTGTATGTGTGTGTGTGTATGTATGTGTATGTGGTAGATAAGAAACCTCAGCTTCCTCTCTCTAGCTTCTGTTTCCTGAATACGTAACAAAATAAAATAAACAGAAGGCAACCATTTCGTTAGGAC
This sequence comes from Lepisma saccharinum, assembly GCA_022664845.1. NCBI lineage: Eukaryota > Metazoa > Arthropoda > Insecta > Zygentoma > Lepismatidae > Lepisma > Lepisma saccharinum. The sequence continues at coordinate 6,915 of JAGDQP010015523.1, forward strand.
TACGTAACTGCCATGTGATATTTTCTCTTTGTCTTACTCTCTGAGAGACTATCAATTTTCTTTCGAAGCGTCCATTTCCAAACGGATCTTTGCCCATGCACATAAATCTTAGGAAATTGACACAGAAACTTGTGATTCACTTCTAATCTTTAAATGCTAACAAAAATTTTCATTTTTTTAACAAGTTAGTGTGTGTTTAATGTTTTCTGGTAGGAGAAAGAAGAAGAAAATGAATCTTAAAAGAAATTGTTTTTTTGCTTACTTGTAGCATAACACCGAAGTACTCTGAAATATTTGCAAAATGATATCTTCAAAGACAATAACACGAGGTGGAAACAATTTTGATAGGGTCAGGTAGCTTTGAATTTAATGAAATAATGATTAATTTTCAGAAAGAAAAACCCACAAGTTGTACACTTTAAACACAACTCCAGTCATATTTGATATGTTGCGATGTGTCGTAACACACATTTGAGAAGCCTCCTTGCGCATGCTCCCACTTTATTATATTTTTCAAAATAATTCAAAATCCATTTACACTATCGAAAATTTTAGACCATACCTCCCAAGTACTTACTAGTACAAATTACAGTAGGAGGCGGGTCAATAGAGACCTGTGATAATTTAATCGAATATGATCTTACTCGAATCTAGGGATCTTTATTGATGCGTTTACAGAATTTTGTTCACGATGGTACCGGAACGCGCCGAAACGTCGTTCTGGTACTGCTGGGGGCCCTGAGCCATATGTGAAAAAGGTGGCTCCGAAAATACCGAACTGTAGATGATACCAGAACAAGACAGGCAAAAACAACCAATTTGGAGGATTTTAATCCATTTGCTAAATTTTTGTATCACTAACATGTAGTTATATTAATATTGGACTGTCTCTGTAAGTAAAATAACAGATTTTGTACTATGTACTAAATGATAAGCTTTTCAAATTTAATTTATAAAGTATCCCATATTTTTATCAATATTAACAATTTTGTTTTATGCCTATGATATGGTTATTGTTATTGGTATGATATATCGTAAACAGTGAAACGTTACGGTACTAGAAAATTTACGGGTTCACCCTGTTCACAATGCCCGATCTAGAAATTTTCCAATATGGGGCAAAGTTAAATTTTGTTTCCCTATCCACCGCCCTTCTGCGCCCCTTTCCATCGTTTTTAGGCAAACAAGACGACCGCCTGACGCGACGATCACAACATTGTCTCACTTCACGTAGAGTACTTTTGTTATATTCTCTTTAGCCTGTCGTGGCATCGCTATCACTAACTCCATTAAGGCCGAAGATCTGCCTATCTGACTTGAATTGCGGTTTTGAATTTTAGAGATGAAGTTAAGTTGTAAGGTTGGATGGAACAACATAAAAATGTTTTAGCGCGTCGATATTGAAATTTCGAAAACGTTTAGGCCAATTTCAATTTAATATGCGATTTTATTACTTTATGAGATTTAATTTTTATTGTTTCCGCCACCTAAATGTGCCGCCCGGGGCGCTTGTCTCTTTTGTTCTGCCTAGATCCGCACTTCACGTTCTCGGTGACCAAACACTTACTGAAATATGGTGGTTCAAAGTATGGGGTCCAGAAGTGACGTTGCAAGTCCACCTAGAGCCCGTGGCAAGTTAATTTAATTGAGACCCTTTATCGAACTCAATCGTGAGCGCAGACTGCTACTATTTGCCATAATATCCTACTTCTTCGTTATTCCGAGCCCCTCGGAAAATTATGGAACTCGCAGCTGATTCACTAGCCGAGACGGAAAACTTCCAGTTCACTCGCTATAGCCTATGCATGATAATGAATACTGAGACTGTGACGAGTCATTATTTTCAACTATCCATCTACAGGCAAGCGCACAAGTAAGAGTTCTTACTTTGACGGCATAGTTACTGCGTTACCGACCACCATCGGTGTGCTTTACTTACTAATCTTAACGAGCAATTATTCAGTTGTGGAGACCGACGCACAGTGGGACGAACTTTTTATACACTGCTAATTTTTAAACGCTAGGGAAAATTTACAGGTGCCTTAAAAGCAGTTGGAGAAGGTAGTAGTTAAGCAATATTTTACTTTTGCAAAATAATATTGGAAAAGATAAAATTATATACAACTTTTGCTGTTAATTATAATTCTTTATTTACCTTCTCACGAAAGACAAATTAATTTGAAGACTTTTGGAATTGCAAAATCTTACTAATGTGTTCCAAAATGATTAAATGAACTGAACAATGCCAAAATATCAATTTCAAAATTTTTGCAGGAGAAGCCGTTTGGAAATGGACATCTGACTTGTACCTGCTGTAGTAATATTTCAGGTATGCTGCGGGTGTTCGTCTAGGAAAATCTATCATTTATACTTTTTGTAATTATATGCCATACACGTTACGCATTACTAAATGGTAGAAAAATTCTCAATTTGTTCTCAAGAGCTCAGGGTTAATGAGGAGCGCAATCATCACTTCGAAGGGATTTACATCCCTTTTTGGAGGTAACAACTATTGGAAGAAGTGCTTCGATCTTTTGTAGCTTAGAAGTCACAGCGTGTATCACATTTCCACCCGATTCCTCTAATGTGTTTAATCCATCATTCTTTCACACCAGCTCCCCTGCACCCCATTCCACCACATCGTTACTACTGTCCTTCACTTCTCCGCTACCTTTCACTTACAAAAGGAAAATAAGCATCATTTGATGATTATTCTATAAGCATCATCGCCATGTATTTACGCGTGCAACATGTTTTCTTATGTTTGAGGAGGTTTTACGTAGAAGGTTGTAGCTAGTCGCAGTCGAATGTAAGATGCACTGAAAGTATTTGTTCTAAACTTTATATTAACGAAAAATCTATTTTTTTTTTCGTGCGTCTAAGTGAATTTGGGAACTGTATTTTTCAATGTAAATATATTACAAAAACGTTAGAACAGTGCTCTCAACTACATTAAATATATGATTACACTATAGCCGAACTAGAAAACCTTTCATCAGTGTCTTTGTGAGCGTGGGGCACCTGCCTTCGCTGCCAAATCGAGGGAGTCGAAAACTATATATAAATGATGAAACTCCAAATGCACTAAGCGCCGAAATAAAAATTGCCAAGTTGAAAGAAATTCGTTTTTCCATGGTTCATTCAAGAAAATTTCGACAAACTAAGAATTGGTTGCTCGACCATTTTATATTTCCTTCATATTTGATACATTGAATGCGATATACAAAAAAAATTAAAACAGTTTTTGAAAAAAAAAAAAATATGTTGCTCATAGTTCAGGATATACAGGGCGTTCAAAAAATGAGATTCTGCAAAAACAGCGAATTATAAAGTTACACATATTTCACAAACCAGTTGAGATATTTGAATAATTTAAAAATATACATGCCTCAGAAAATATTTAAAGCTATGTTTTTAAGTTCAAGCCTCAAAACGGCTATCGGACAGCGTGGTTTAAACAGCTGTAAAATATAGGTGAAATTCTAATTTTTACCTGATTGAATGGAAAGAATTAACAAGCCGTTTAGTTTGTTATTATTATCTACTGTTGTTAGTGTAGTGGCAGAAAAAAAACTTCCTGTATAATTTCTTTTCTATATATCATAAAACACAAATTTGTCAAAATTTGCGGGGTTGTAAGTCAAAAGGGGGTGGGAGCACACTATCCAAATTTCTGATAGGAATTTCATTTTTTATAATCTAAAACTCCTGAAAGTTTTATTTTGCTTTTCAAACCCCTCTGTGAAATACAGCTTCTTAAAGTTGCTGATAAAGCTATAGTCGTGTCAATACAAATTGTTATTTAGATCAACGTTTAGCGAGCTGTCCGTCCCAGAACCGTTCTGTAACTTTCTTGCATCAATTTTAAGAAGCTGTATTTCATAAAGAGATTTAAAAAACAATGAAAGTATAACCTAAATTCGCATGATATGACATAATTTATAAGAAAATTGAATTAAAATACCACTCAAGTGCCGCGAGTTCAACCGCGAGATCCAAGTAAAATGTAAGCCAATGGATTCTATTAGGCATAACGAAATGAATAAAATCTCTTCGCATGACATGGGTGCGTTTATAATTTTACATAAAATTATCACCCAGGAAGAATTCCTACCATCCGATTAGAGATAAGTGCTTTTAAACCACAGATATTACTTAAGAAACAGATAAAAGAAAGCTAAAATAGCTCTGTGCACTAACAAAGATCGTAAAACATAATCTATTTGTGCTTAATTCACGTGATTTAAATGATTACTCTGATAGAGTACACCATTCTTAACAATAGCCTTATTTTTCAATGATAATTTGTATTGACACGATTATAGCTTTTTAAGTAACTTTAAGAAGCTGTATTTCATAGATTGGTTTGAATAACAAAATGAATCTTTCCGGGGTTTTAGAACGTAAACAACGGAAGTCCTGTGCGAACTTTTGTTCATATATATTCCTTCCCCCTTTTGACTTACAACCCTTCAAATTAAAAAAAAAAAATATTTTTTATGAAATTGAAGTCTCGATATATAGAAAAGAAAATGACACAGGAAGTTATTTTTTTTCTATCACTACAGTGACAACAGTAGATAATAATAACAAACTAAACGGCTTGTTATTTCTTTCCATTTAATCACGGGAAAAGTCTAAGAATGAGAATTTCACCGATATTTAAAACTGTATAAACCACGCTGTCCGATAACCGTTTTAAGGCTAGAACTTAAATACATAGCTTTAAATATTCTCGGATGCAGGTATATTTTAGATCTTTTTGAATTATTCAAATATCTCAACTGGTTTGTGAAATATGTGTAACTTTATAATTGGCTGTTTTTTGCAGAATCTCATTTTTCAAAACACACTGTACATGATGAGCTATGAGCAATACTTTTCTTAAACTACGTTTAACTTCACTTGTGTATGGCATTCAATGTACCATATATGAAGAAAATCAAAAATAGTTTAGCGATCACCACTTGTCGAAATTCTGTGGAATGACCCCCAATACAAATTACAGGTAATTGGAGTTATGATATATTTTCGTAAAATTTTTGAAAATGTGATAAGTTACATGAGTATTATTACGTTTATTTTCCAGTACTTATACAATATATATTTAAATTAAATAAATACAATTCCCATAAAAACGGAGGGCGACGTTTTTTACACATGCTTCGGGCGCTGAAATATCTCACAACGGCTCTGTCTACAATATTTACAGACCACTACGTGAGACTGTTAACCTAATACGGGCCACCTATTTTGGCACCTCTTCCATTCAGATACCAAAATTTATCAATAATTATTTACCTTATTAAAATGCACTACATCAGAAAAACTTGATATTAAAATTATTTCTTTGTATAACAGATAAAAATAAATTTTTAAAATGTAAATTCTTTAGTCTATTTTAAAATTAAAAAGAGCACGCCAAATTAATGTACATAATACTAAACAAAAAAACAATAAACCGCATTGTCAAGATTTAGAACTGCGTATCTTATATGAATAAAGATACTCCATAACACTTGCAAAATGTAATGCTATAGAAGCAATATCAAATTACAGCTTACAATTATGAAGAAAGTAAATATACGAATGCAATTTTCAATCTTCATCTCAATAGGAAAATTTGTATTGCTTGCATTCTTAGACCAATTTCGTTACATCAAGATCAGTGGAAAACAGTTTCGGTATTAAGTCAGGTTCAACATTAGGTATGTTTCTCAAGACATTTTTTTGTCCAAACAGGGAAATACTATTCTCATTTCACAGCTGTACGTTGTGGCCAACGGTGGCAAATGTTTAATAGCTTGTTTTAGCGAAATATTTTTCAGACATTCAAAATTATTCTTCAAGAGTTGTATATGAACATTTCATTTCAAAAAGTAAAATATGTTTTCAAATACTATCTTAAGTATAACTCATTTATTTCGTAATAGCTTTGAATCTTGTCAAGTCAGCACAGAAACACAGAATTTAAGTTGTGGGTCAGATTAAAAAAAAACTAACTCTATTGCCCTGTTTCAAATAACGAAATTGTTAATTCATCCATCAAAAAGAAAAGGGATACTGGCATGACAAACACGAAATTGGCCATTTCAAGAGCCTAAATCTATGAGCATACCAAAGAGATAAAAGAGATATGTATAAAAGCAGGAGGTTTAAACAATTAAGTTTATCTATATAATTGAACGAGAAAATAAACTCTAAGAGCAACCAGTGAAACAAATGAATCTGACACTAGAATTTAAGGCGATAAAATAGAAAGCGATAAGATAAATTCGCACACAAATCAAGTAAACTTGTAAATCGATACTTAACGGGAGGTGTACACATAGTATAAAGAAGGTATACACAACTTCACGAAAAGGGATAAAGTATGTCCTAGATGGTGATCAAACACGATAAATTGAAAACCACACAGAAAACCTCTACGGCGTGGAAGATTTCCTGTTTAGTCATCAGTGAGATAACAGATGGGAGTGGTGGCATTATGCAACTCAAGAATTGCTTATTTAATATGAAGAGAAGGCTCGAGCTAAAACCCTCACCAAACACTTGAAACATCAATTTTGGACTTTTTTCACTTTTTCACTCCAAAGGAATAACAAGCTTACAATATTTTATGCTGTTTGTAGTCAGTGAACTGTGTCATGGTACTTCTGAAATTTTGACATTTGTTTCTTACTTTGGATTGCACCGATGTTTCTTATTGCTTGGTATGATTGACATGAATGTCTAAGATATACTATGGGTAAGGAGAGTCTTTCGGCGTACTATAAATGCAAGTGGTGCTAACGTCCCTCGTTTTCATAAAAAAATGCATTAAAAAACTTCTGGCTTTCTTATTCTTCTTCCACAATTAAGGCACGATGGCAATAAACTTACCTAGTTGGTACTGCTTTCCATGCCTTTTCCAATGAGGCATCATTCATAATGGATCTACGATTTTAAGGATTGTGACCAAGCTCATGATTTTTCTGGCCGGCGTCTAAAGGTAATGCTCGTTTATTCTTTATTGGAGAAATTATATTTAGGAAGATTGGGGACTTTAGATATGTTAATCAGCATAATAAACTGTATTAATGTGTCAAAGTTCAGTTTTATGGTATTTAATCATGGGTTGAATCTATATTTAATGTGCTATAACTTGTAACTCCAATTTTGCTGCTTAAATACATTATCTTGCTCGTATTTGCGGTATTAGGTTGCCTCCCCCTACTTTTAACATACAAGTTTTTAATCTATACTTCATCATTTAGGTGTCTACGTTTGTGTGTGTGTGTGTGTGTGTGTGTGTTAGCATCAACTTTATATAATTCGTTTAGAAATAACAGAGAAAAATAGTAAATATTACAGCAGCGATTTTGGGTTCCCACAGAAGAGAGGGGACAAGAACTTAAGTTACCGCAAAATGTCGTAGATATCATTATTGTACATACATGTAAGTATATTACTTTCACTAGTATCCCCAATAAATCTGAGGCACAAGAACAATTTGGTGAATCAGGGAGTTTATTGACCACTCATTGGTGTTATTGAAACTTAATCATCTTTTGCACTCTTTTGTACTCTTCATTATACAGGTAAATGAGTTCACATATATTATGTTTACTACACACGTTAACTACTAACATACCTTGTACTGAGTACATACTAATATTTCTGCAAATGTAGTGTATACTAGTATACTGATGTATATTTTCCTGCTCACAAGAAGAAATTAAGATACGCATATCTATAAGAAAAATCGGTATTTTAATCTCGCTGAACTGGATGGGGTGATCCTCTTTGGTTAAGCAGTAAAAAGAATTTAGGTGGAAGAGATCACCCAATTTTTAATCGTAAAATCTTTGAGTCATGAACTCATTCAGAGTATATGCACTAACACAGAGTATATTATTTGTAACGTGAGATATATCTGCACTCATTCACTTTCCTGTTCTTAACCTCATGTAAAAACAAATATCGCAATGGATAAAAATTGTACTGTAAATTGAATTAATTACATAGTTTGCTACTAACTAATTGTAATAATTTATATGAATTCTTAAACATATAATTTTAAGAGCTAAAATATCCTTTCGTAGGTTTTTAACTTTCTCACCTGCTGTGGATTTTTTAATGACCGATCTTTGTCTACATCTCGAGAACTCACACCTTTTGACAACCTAGAATACAATTACATGTTGGAGCACAAAATGAGGACAGAGAATTTTACGTTGGCTGAGCATGGAGAAATTCACAAAAGAGGCAAAACTGGCACAGGTGAGGACATCAAATAAGTAAAGTACATGTTTTGTGTTAGAGAGGAAGAGATTTGTCCAAAGCATATTTTATTACGTTGAATAACTGAGTATTATCAATTTATATAGAGACGTAGAAGAAATACTCAATATGCGAGAGCTGTTTTGCTGAGCAATTAATTGTAAATCTGAATCTTAAATATTTATTTTGTACTATGAAGACAAAAGTGACATCTTGAAGTAAAGATTGGTTGATCGCTTGTGTTCAGATCCGGAATTTCTATCAAGTGTGAAACATATTCATAAATATTTTTGTATTGAATTTCTATGAGGTTGACATACAACTGCCTGCTAAGCTTGCACATATATTTAAGGAATAATGCCTGTTGGAGCAAGCACGAGGAACTATGTTAGATTTAAAGTCAAAAACATAAATCATAGTTAATTTGTCTCATACAAGCAAACAATCCTGCGCTTCACCTAAATAAAAAAACGTGTTTTCAAATAAGTTCAGTTACACAGAAAATCTCGCTTTGTAACATGAACGAAAAAACACAAGCGAATTTTGGGGATAATAAGTAATGTGAGGCAAAGCATAGTGACGAATATAAATAAGTAAAAGATAGAGTTAAATAACAGATTTAACAATAATAATTATTGTCCGTTATTCGACGCCAAAATGATATCCAGTTAAAGCACAATCAAGTAGCTGGAAGCAATGCCATTTAAATTATAGAGGGCCTTGATCCTGTGAGATGTTATAGAGATTAAATAAGCAAGGAAATTTTGGGAATAGACACTACGATCCAAGTAGTAGGCTGCGCATGGGTAGTTGTTTCTTCTTGTATCAATTGAAAGTTTTCATCATTTGTTACCCTTAAATATTCAAAAGGAATAATATGAAGCTTTTAGTTTAATACTATCGATTATGTTTCATGTTATGTTCAAGTATGTTTTGCTCTTTGACAATCAGCATTCTCTGAGAAATACCTCGGTCTTGCATCACGTAGCTTATTGATGGTGAAGAATGGCATATGCATTAAATAGGAGCAAATTATGGTTATTTTAATAACCAAGAATTATAACCCCAATGGCATTCTAATAACACCATTTTCGAACTTGAAATATTACTTAATTACATACGTACTTACTCTTTGGCTTACGGAGCTCGTACGTTAATCGCCGCAGAAACGAACGATGACCATCGGTTTCTATCCTGGCAAGATCAAGCCAGTTTTAATCATAAACACTTAATTCTCGCGGATCCATTCTAATATTGTGTTCCCAACATCGTCTCGGTCTTCCCAACAGTCTCTTTTCCTTCGGCTTTCCAATAAAGATTGAATATATTCTTCGTTTTTCTCCCGTCCCAGCAAAATGGCCTGCCCACCATAGTCGTCGCGATTTCATTTTTCTTACAACATCGGGTGAATCGTACAGTGGAGTCTACTCTATTCCCCAGTCATATCGTCCCGTTTCGTCTTGTATATCTTTCTCAATACCTTATTTTCAAAAAATCGTAATTGACGTTAAGCATCTAGGGCCGTACTCTTACGCTACCGTAAAATATTAGCGTTAGAAGAACCGTTTTGAATATTTTCAATTTCAACCTTCTTCATATTAGGCTCGAGCTTAATAGCTTCTGGACTGCATAGAAACATGTGTTCCCGTTACTAAACGACTTTTTATTTCTTCAGATACGTCGTTTTTGATTGTTACATACGTTCCCAACAATTTACATATGTTTATTTTCTCTATGTTCTCATTCTTAATTCTTACGTAGCTATTTCCGTTATTTTCTGTGTTTCTGCTTGTTATCATGTATTTCGTTTTCTCTATGTTTACCTGTAGGCCTATCTTATCGCACGCTTCTACTAAGACATCGGTGTTACTCTGTAGTGCTACATTTTTCCCTATTAAATCTACATCATCCGCGTACACGAACAGTTGATTCAAGCCATTCAGCGTTAATCCCTTTTTGTCCTGTTTTATTTTTAAAAACGCAAATTCTAAAGGAACTTTAAACCGTGGTGGAGACAAGGTATCACCTTATTTCAGTCTGTTGCGAATATTCAAACTATCTGGCATATTATTACCTATGCATACTCAGCTTATGGGGCTGCTGAGACACATCCTCACGTGAGAAACAAGTTTCTTCGGAATTCAAAAATTGTACCAGGATACTATACTACTTATCCTTTTGATAGGATCAAAAGCTTCCCTAAAATCTATGAATAACTAGTGAACAGTCTCACTGTATTCTCATTTCTTCTCCAAGATTTGTCTCAAGGCGAAAATCTGGCCAAACGTGGATGTATTTCTTCTAAATCCACATTGATGATCTCCAATTATTTTATCTACGTATACATTTAGCAGCAACATATTATAACATTTTGAGAGTAACGAGATTCTGCGGTAATTATTGCAGTCCGATTTATCGTTTTTTAATAAACCGGAACTATTGTAGAGGTTTACCATTCATTTGGAAGCGCTTTCTTTCTCCACATAAGGTTTATTAATTTATGCATTTCCTTGATTAGTGCCGTTCCTCCCACTTTAATTAATTTGTCTGGTGATTTGAAATTTTTAAATTTCTTTATCGACATTTCCACCTCGATTTCCCTAGGTTCCGGTATCCATGGTTCTGCGGTATATATTTCAAATCCCTCTGTTCATTCTCCGTTGTGTACATTAAGAAGTTTGTCGATATACCCATTCCACACATTGATAATTTTAGTCGGATTAGCCTGAAGATCTCCGTGTTCATTTCTAATCATCACTAACATCGGCTGGTAACCTTTTCCTAACGAGTTTGCCCTTTTTACAGATCCATCATATTATTTGTTTTCCCATTTTCCTCTATCTCCTGAATTTTCTTCGTCAGATATTCTCGCTTTTTGTTTCTGAACCAGCGTGAGACATTGCGTTTACGTTAGTCCGGTGGTTGGTATTTGCTTCACTTTTATTACTTAGCCATCGCTGACTTTCTTGCTTTCGTTCTTCATGAAGTTTAAGGCATTCTTCATCAAAGCAAGGCTTGATTTTCTGGTGTTTCTTTTCACTTACACGTTGTTTTGCTGCGCCTTTCACTGTATCACGAATCGCCTCCCACTTCTTAATTACATTAATTTCATCTTCATTACTACTCGAGTCTCCTAACATTTCGAACCTATTTGAGATTTCGAGTTGGTAGTCTGCTTGTAGGCTTGGATTATGTAACCGTTTAACTTTGAAGTTAAGTAGTTTTAATCCCTTCCTTTCTCTGTTTGCGATGCATAACTTTTCCTCAGTTTTGTGATCACTAATTGATGGTCGGTGTCACCTTCCGCTCCTCTGTAAGAACTAACATCCATTATGTTGGCGTGTATTCGTCTATCTACTAATACGTGATTGATCTGGTTGAGAGTTTTGCCATCTGGAGATACCCATGTGTATTTGTGAATCTCTTTGGGCTGAAAGTATGTGCTCTTTACTGATAGGTTTTTCGAGACCGTGAATGCTATCAGTCTTTTCCCATTGTTGTTGGTCTCTTCGCAAGGACTGTATTTTCATATGATATGTATACATTTTCCCTCCCAACCTACTTTAGCGTTGAAATCACCAAACACAATTTTCGTATTATACTTCGGTAATCGGTCAAACAACATTTATAGTTCCTCGTAAAATGTATCTTTTTCGGTATCATTAGCCTGCTCGTTCGAAGCATAGACATTTATTAAAACCGTGTTTCACCATCGGGTACGTATCGTAACGTACGATAATCTTTCATTTACGAATTCTATATTTTCAACCGCGGGAAGGATACTTCTCGTAAGGAATCCTGTTTCAAAATCGTGAGACTGTATTCCCCTTAATAGAACGTGTATTTGCCCTGTTGAATGCTATCCTGACACTCCCACCGGACTTCCTGTATCGCTCGTATTTCCAGCTCATACTTTTCGGTCACGCGTACCACCACCTGAAAAGTGCCAATTTGGTATAACTTTAAACATTGAAAGAAAAATTGTAACTTTAGATAATTCTTCCAAATTGTTGTAAATTAATCAGCAGTAAGTCGAAATAAGACTAATATGTTCATAAATGTTAGATTTTCAGTAGAAGTGTGTTTATATCTAAAATGCTGTAGGAATGTACTATTAATTGCCATAATATTTCTTCCGAATGGCAGAAGTACATCATTTTCGTGGAATTGTGAGGAATATATTTAAAAATTAAAAATAAAAGTATTTTATCTGTATTAAAGGTTTTTAGGTTTCTGTTTGTCTTTATAATAAACGCTGTTCTCTGTCAGTATAAGAACTACACATGATGAAGCTTATAGATAAGACAAATGTTAACGTGGTATATCATCATTTGGCTATGTTCCTTAAGAAACGCTCTACTTTGTAGCATTAGCTCCACCAAGCCTGTAACCGATAGTAAAAATATATTCTCCGAATAACGTTGGAATTAATAGACCAATTTTAGTTTCTGGAAGTTACACAAAACTGTACTCCAATTGGTCTATCCGTTGCAAAGCAATTTGGAGGAATAAAGTTTTCGACTGGGTACAAACATTTGTCCTTGAATCTACATGTTGTGTGCTTATATACGTTACAGCAGATATCAGCATAAGGAATAAGAATAAGGAGACTAACGATAGCTTTAATTTATTATATGACGAGTTTTGTGTGAAAATGAAATGTAGAATCTAATATGAGGAATTGGATCAGAAACAATCGACTCATAATGACGTTAGCACGTACTAATAAAGTTTAACTCATAAACGAAGCATTCCATAATAGTTAAACTAATCTACGGATATTCACTTTGGATCATCTGTATTTTCAGCTTTGCTGTTAGATAGTATAGGAATATTGGAACTTATTAATCGTAATTCACGATCATTTCCTTTGTAACAATGTGATCAATTGATGTTCCAAATGTTATTTTTAAGATATTTCATCGTCAATATCATTTGTTACCAGACAGCACTGCTGCATATGATTGCTTACACTAATAAAAAAACGATTCAATAGTTGCAAAATAGTTAAAGAAATCAAGTATCAAGAAATAAGTATACAATCTATCCTTTTTATTATAGGTATCATGGATTATGTGCGACTTGTATGTTCTATTATACTTTTGACTGGTGTGTTTCTGGTAAGATATATATACATTAACTTTTAGTTTTATTCTATAGAAAAAAAGCAATATAACTGAATATGTATGTCGTGAAATAATATATCGAACTATGATATTTCACTAATTAATAATCATAAAGTTACTCTAACTTTCCACTGCAAATTTTTGTCTTTCAACGAAGTAGAAATCATTCCCTCTTATAAAGCTTTTCCAGCGCTGGTGAGTGGGATGCTTAAATGCTGGAAACCGGTTCCCACTGTTAGTAAGTTGGCTGTCGTTGAAGACATTACTTGTTGGTCTGTAAAGATGGTAATTAGAAGAAGAAAATACTCCTGTTTCTATTTGTGATGAGATAAAATGTTGTTTTCTTCGAAAATATTATATTTTAGACGGGCAATTTTGGAAATTTGCTTTAGTGCGTTGTCTCTTCCGAGATGTAATTTTCGTTTCATTATAGCAAGGTGTGTTTGAGCTAAAACATTATGGAATCGTTCTAAATTTATTCGATTTGGGATATTTTAGTGTTTAGTGACTTCTATCCTCTTAATTATACTAGTGCATGGATCGGCATATATCGATTTCACAGGCGGCATTCAGTCTTCATCTTCGAGGAGCATGATCCTGCACCCTAAACCAAACGACTGTGCAACTCAGTTTTACTTGAGTTACGTGCAGCCGGAAGTAAAGGACGTTATCATTTCGTACTGGATTTCAACGCACTTGGCAATCACCTTCCCTACTTGCAGTACATCAGTTCATCTCAAACGGCCCTGTTTACCACTTTATCAATCGCGTAGGCGCGTTGATCAAATAAGATTTTGCTGGTTTTAAAATAACACAAATGTATCCACTGGTCATCTCCAGTTATTATTTGTTGCGAAATCCCACTATCGCGTTGGTTATGTAACAATTGTCCAAACATAGTGCACATCATGCAGTTCGGTCTAACAAGCTGGTCAAAAATATTACACTGTCCTGGATTGTTTACCGAAAGTTACGGTACCAACTTACTTTTTCCAGAGTAGTCAGTTTAGCTAAACAAAAAGCAACTGCATATTTTTTAATTTAAGATAGTAATTAATAACTCAGTTAAATATTAATATTTAGTGTACATAAGCACTAGCTACTAAAATATAATAGAGTAGTAATTAGTAACAAACATACAAATCATTTCCTTTATGTTTAAGCAAAACATATTGCATTAAGGTAAGAGAAAGGAATTCGAAATATTCATTGGTACACTTTAACCAACATTTAGCATAATAGGTAGTGTTATGGTTCATCACTGCTAAATTTTAAATTCGCTTTAAATAAAGCAGTCTACATTTTAATATCCGTAGAGCATAGTAATGGTCTGTCTGTCCTTCCAGTATTTTAAGTCATTTCACGTTGGTCTACAAAGTTGAAATTAGCCACGAAAATTTATGCCAAGGTGAGAATTTCGGCAAATGTAGCAAATGATTGCAGACGTAAACCAACAACACTCCCACAAGCCCTGCATTTGGAATATCTATTTTCTATGGATTAGGAAGTTGAAATTCGGCATGACGATTTCAGGGCAGTTTATTAGAGCAAAAAATACAAAATACAATTAGCCATTTAAGTAGCCCCAAAACATAATTATGTACTCCAATGTCGCCTAGTATCAAAACTCCACTTGAAAGTGGGTTAAAAGGTTGAAATTCGAAATAAATATTCAATGGAAGGTTAAAAACCACAGCAAAAGGTTTAAAATTTCAATTACATCATAAAGAAGCTAATAGGACAGGAGAGTACCCGAATTCTTCACACTGACGAAAATATACTACCTGTTGGACTATATTCCTGAACGTTGCATTGATTCTTGTGCATCTTGTAATTACAGTCCCGTTGTATCCCACTAATGCCGTAAACTCTTCGTATATCGAAAGGGCACTTCGCGCTGAGCTAAAGAAAGTAATTCAGTACGATGATTTGTGTGTAAGTTAGAATTAAATATTAGTTTAAAATACAATTCGCTTATACTATTATGCACCCTAATACCCGGCGTACAAGAAAAGCAATTCCCATTCGAATAGATGACTGAAGTTAGGCATGAAACTTTATGAGGATCTTGGATTTAAGGGAAAAATATCAAGCTATGCACTTAGGCAGTTACATATTCTATTACTGCTCCCATATACCAGTTATCGAAACGTTATTTTCGATACGATAGAAAGCTGAAATTGGTCATGAAGATTTTCGAGTACGTTCTAAGTATGGTCAAATATTTATTTTTTTAAATTAATACTTTATTTTTCACAATAAGAGTCACTGATTCCCGGGAATCGAAAATGCAGTCCCTGATATGGTGAATGTTGAAAGTTAGTATAGACATTATGGGAAAGCTTGTCATTTAGGGGAAAAAAGAAGTTACAATCACTTCATTTCGTACACCACATCTGCATTCCCTGAGTAAAGATTATAAATTTTATGTTCGTCTACAAAACTTAAACGCGGCATGTAGGTATGTACGCAGTTTGCATTTAAGGGCAAAATCTAAGAATTAATTAATTGTATTATGTATGTAAACCAGTAATTTGCCGTTTTCGCAATTACGTACACCAATCCCCGGCTATCGATATAGATTTGCATATTTGTCCAGAAACCTGGAATGTTCATTGGCAATTTCTAATTGAGGCAAATATCTTATATTGCAGTTTTATCCATACGCAAAAATAAATTATTGCAATAACACTGTTAATTATTTCAATAACTGCCCTCTAAATCGATAGTAAGTTGAAAACTTCAAACTACCACTTTAATGACGCTGAATTCGGATACAGTTTTTGCAATTTTTTTTTTGCCAGTGTAGAAGGACAGTTAGAATTATTAGCTTAAAAATGGTCCTTAGAAAATATCGCCTAGTACAGAAAGAGTCCTTAGAAAGTCCTCAAATCAATTAGATATCTGCATTACACGTCCTCCCTCTGCCACTATGATATTTGAGAGCTTGGCTCTAGAGTTGCTTCTAAACATTGACAATTCATCATCATTTTAATGCTAAATAAGGGTAGCGGACTCAATAATTTTGCAACACATTCATATGATTAAAATAGCAATTGCACACATCCATTATCCATTTAATAGTTTATATACAATTGCGAAAATATTCCTGAACTTATATGCATTTACTGCTAATATTGTTTAATTCGTACTGTAATATTTAAAAAAAAATAGAGGTTGATGTGAATGAAATTTCCGCCTCAGGTGCCTCAAGTACAAAGGTTAAATGAATGAAAAGTACTTTATCTGATTAATCAAAGTAGACGCTCTCTGCAGCCACAAACGCTGTTACAATTTCTGAGCCTACAATTGGACTCCGCGGCCAAAAACAATATATATTGTGTGATGCAAAGAAATCCTCGCCTGTTGCACAGCACTATCATTAGGGAAGGTCTTCCCTACTAAGAAGTAATCGAGCTGCCGTAAGAGGTGGTAGAGAGAGATCGGGGAATACGGCGGGTGAGGAAAAATTTCATAAAGCAACTCATGGAGAGCCTGCACCCTTCTTTGAGTGACGTTGCCCAGACGGAAAATACCTGCTTACTTAACGTTAATATCAATTTTATAAGCCTTGAGAATAGAAGAATACTGTAAAATATGCTATTCATATAAAAAAATTTTAATATAAAAAAATGCTCTTAATAACTTTCATCTCTCAAAGTTCGACTTCCAGCCGGTTTATCTAGCGTCCAAAATTGTGATTTCTTTTATACTAAAACAATTCAAAAGAAGAAGTCACCAATATGGAGGATAAGAGCAGCCGATAATGCTTCAAGTAAATAGATGGAAGAAATTGCTATAAATGTCATTAATATAATGATGTTCAAATTACTCATAACCAAAGTGTTTCAGAATTTGTGAGGTAATATATTTATTATTATTATTCAATGCTGTAAACGAATTTGTGTATCTGTTGTGTTCTCTCAATAAATATATAAAAAAGTATGGACGGGCTTTGGCATGCAACATGAGGATACCATATCTGCTGACCATTGCTGGATGCCTGCGGACAGGTTTGGGCTGTATTTCATGGAGTTCAGCACTGTAAGGATCTGCAGTGATGGTTTCATCTCGCCTGAGAGTGGCATAAAGGATCACTCCCACCATACCAGAAACAAAAACTTTTCCGTGGGTGAAAAAGTGGTTTAAGAGACCGTCCCGGACGTTGATCACAATCCAACCATTCTTCGGACTATTTACGGTTGTAATAGAGGATTCATGATTTGTCTGAAGTGATAATCTAATGCGGGTAACTTTAAAGCTTAATTCTTACTATAAGAGAACTGCACACCTCCAGACGACGATTCTTTTTGGCCGGTGTCAACTCATGTGGCACGCATCAGTCCAGCTTTTCCTCCCTTACCGATCGCACGGAACTGCTGACTTATAGTGATATCATATTGTGTATGCCTAACTCGTCTGCAATACTATGAACACTTTTCTGAGAGTCCGCTTCAACTTGCTTTCTAAGCATTTTACCCTAACTTGACGTTAGTCGGTACCTCCGGGGCTCATTTCGCAATGTTGTGCTACTCCAACTAAATTTGACAAACCAACAGCGAGTCCCAAATGCGCTTTTACTCTTTTTTGCAGCCTACTGTGCAGACTACCTGTGAAGAGAAATTACTCGCAATTGTGTTTTCGCAGTGGTATATTTTCAAGTGACCCTGTTCAACTACACTCTACCTCCTGGCTGTCTGGGTACCCCAGCCTGTGTGCAGGGCGAATAGAGTTTGTGACGTTAGGCGTATGATCTCAGTCGATCCCTGTGTTGTGTTGCTCAGGTGAGATTCCCAGGAGGCGTGAAGTCGAACATTTCATTCGTAAAAACCCAAAAATTCACAAAAGGAAAATATGTTCCTGTGACAATTTTTCCCCATTTCTATTCTGAGCTGCGAACGAAGTATGTTAACTTTACTTGCATGTCAACACTACAATAGCATAATACTGCTAGGCATGATTGGGAAGGTGCGAATTAGATTTTATAGCAGGGAGTGTAGTTTTTACTTACTTAGTAAGTTCCAAACTTTTTGAATAGTGATTACGATATACATCAATAAATTATTGCCATAAAGTGCCTCACCGTGAAAGAAATAAAAACTAGTAGATAAATAAAATATTATAAATTGTTAAATATTATGAAAATGAAACACGAGGCTAACTTTAATCAAAAAGTACCTTTTTCTACAACAGGATAATAATTAGAACAGTTAATAATTAGATCAGCTTGAAATTCTGGACAACTGGGAGATATTTCAATTTAATAAGCTTGTCGGTTGATTGAACAACACATGAAGGGAAAACCCTTTGTTGGTTAAGTTCAACCAAGAAACACGAAAACTTAGACACTTTAAAATCACAGGGCTTTTATCATGGTCACAGAAAAAGAACCTCGTTTCAAAATATTGAAACATTAGGGATAACATAGTACACGAAAATGAGGCAATATCCTTCAAGATGAAATTAGTTGGTAACTCTAGATATATACGAATTTTAATGAAAATGGAGCACGGCAATTGAAATAATTAAAGCCTTACTAGTTTTAAATAAATGACTAGTTACTGGTTTGTGAAATAAGTCAATTACTTTCATCATCAAGCTTTTAATAGCTGAACAAGTCAGAGAAAACAGAAACTCGTCATAATAGATCATATGCAAATGGTATTCAGTTGAACTCTCAAATCTTTGTATGCGTATAATTAACTTAAGACTAGCTTTACCTCAACAGCGCTCCATCGCACTATACTCCGAATGCAAAGTTTCGAAAAAGCCTTTCTACCAAGACAGAGAGTTTCATCTCAGAAACTGAATATAGATTTCGTCTTTGCAAATGCAGTTAAGATAACTCAATTGTTACTGAGAAACATTGCAATACACTTCAAAGGATGTACAATAACTTATTTAATAAGTAAATGAAAAACAAATTTAACCTGTAGGGAAAAGGTATAATATTAATGAGAAACAAATATAAAGATTTGTATATGTGTAATGTATAGTGTGGCGTACATAAAATCAACAACTTTGGATTTTCAGTCTTATCATTTCCTTCTCTTAGTAGATGCTTCGTATTAATTCTTAATAGTATTAATAAGACGAAATTTTACAAAACATTAAAGTAAACGGATTTGTTATCTCGCATATCTTCCAGAGCAAAAAGGAATTGTTACTACCATATCTCATCCTGAAAATGGCTGATATTCTCTTTGTCTTTCTTGTGATGTACGAGTCAATACTAATCATTCTCAGTCCTTTTAAACACAATACATCGTGTCATGTGTGTTCATTTAAGTCTGCGATATTAACCACGTTGTCCCGAGGTAAGTTATTTCTATTCATTTCCCAATATAGTGAAATCTTATTATTATGAGTGTTAAAACTTGCTAACTAATGCGATTTAGTGGTATATTGGATTTAGGACGAGAATTTTGAACCAAATTTAAAATAAAAAAGGACGTAGAAAATAATATGAAAAAAATATCATAAGTCGATAATATATCTGTCTCATTTTCAATATACCAGTATCCTACAACGTTACTGATAATGATATATATTTTACAATATTTTAGTCATATACAGTTTAGAATAAACGTACATTACGCAACAAACATCCTTCCTGGCACAAATTGTTCAATCCCGAGTGCATTCAAAATAAATGATGTATTAATATTAAACTGATAGAAACCGTTATCAGTATCAACCATTTGTGTTGAGTGCAGCATGTAAGAATCACGTTAGGAAACAGTATCAAGAGTGTGCATATTATCCTATACTCGTTATGAATGCTTCTAATGCATTGTACAAGATTTTGTTTTCACTCACGGTATTTCAGAGTGGAAACTGTCAAAACATTACATGCATAAAATGTATTTGAAATTTCACATTGTCGCCTAGTAGAGTGACTTAACACTATAAGTCACAACGAATATGGTAATACTATCGCTGTCGGGGATGGGATGAGAAAGATAGCGGTCAGAGCTTTATTCTAAATGTCACCACGGCAGATGCATTCTACGACGGAAACACAGCCTTTTACAAATTTCACTCTGGATTGTCGTTGTGTTCGGGATCTTACCCTGCAGTGATTTTCTGAGGTCAGTGACTCTTAAACATTAGATGCAAAGGCTAGGGTATGAAAAAAGAGATTTCTGAAGTCGACATATAACTTTCTTTTTCCATTACAAATCTATATAGCATGATGGGACTTACTCAATATATCGAAAAGTAAAATTTCTACTTTTGAAAACACAAGTCTAACCTCATATTACTCAACACCTGCACTAAGAGACCAACCAAAATACTGCCGCGCATCACATACTTATTATCTCTTTCTCTTTACAACATTTTGTTCCCGATCAAGTGGGACCAAATGAATATACAGTATTAATAGCACGGGAGTTATTGCCAAAATTTATAAATAAACAAAACGAAAGAAGATAGTATACGCAACTTAGCAGAAGGTATACCCTAATGTATTAGGTAAATCAGCAGGTATACGGCGTATATCTCAGTGTACACTCAAATACAGTCCTGCATGCAACCTACGTAAAGGCTGTTTCTGTTATACACCAAAATACCACGCCATTAGATACCGTGTAAAATCTAAAGTGAAGCAAGCATCATTTAGCGGTATGGATGGATGCAAAGATATTTGTAAGTTTGTACTCGTGTTGAACACGGTTCAATGTGATCATGACAAGAAGGTGTGAATTGTCATAGTAAGTTGGGGTGCAATAGTGAGTAAAAAACTAATGATACATTCAATTTCGTTTATACGTCATAGGAGGTTCACCAAACACATCCCACAGCGCAGTAAGGACAAAACTGCATAATTATTCGTCAATAACCCCTTGTAGTAAGTATAGACCGTGATAACAGGTAACAACACAGGCTCAATTAACATCTATTTGCCATACAAGGTGTACCAGAGGCAAATCTAGACCCCCATGGAATATGGAAGCAAAAACACTACAAACGTATTTCTCTTAACAACACGTCACCAAAAATAGAGTCCGAAGTGAGATCGTAAACAACAAAAAAATCCTGGGAAAATAAAAAAATCAGACGTCGCCCTATAGACCACAGTACTAGTTGTTTCAGGCTGATGTGAGGTTTAGCTATGGCGCAGAAACTTTCAGCAAAAGGATCCCAGTTGCCATTGAATGCTAGTGGTGATTACATGTTGGTTATAGGATGTATTTCAATGACTTGGTGTAGTTCTGCTGAACATTATTAATATGTCAGTAGCCGTCAGTACGTTGAGATGCTTCGTGACAATTTCCAGTCCATTGAATGCCTCAAGTACTGTTGAAATTATACTTTTCCAGCCGATTATGGACTTCACGCACTTTCACAATAATGCAGCGATGCAGAAAAACACAATGTCATTGGTTCGACAATTTAAAGGATTGTATCGAGGAATTCTGCCCCATTAAGAACATTCTGCACATTTGCATAAATCGACCTACGCGTCGTTCCACTCAGTAGCGTAAAGGAGTTTTATAAGAAACTATATACTTATTCAATTCTGGCAAGCAAATCGTTTACTACTTATCCATGTGCGCATTTTCTTAAAAAACTAAATGAGTTCTCTAATGTATATAAATTTGATATAACTAGGGAAAATATCTCAATACGGTAACCCTTAATTCCCTTCCGAGTCAGTGTCACTCTGTATCATTTCAGCAAACCATTGAAAAGTAAAGTGGAGAAAACAGCGGACAGAGTATATTCGGGGGTCTCGATTTCTTCGTTCTAGAAAAGTTTTGGAATAACACGCCTGATATCTTAAAAGTTGCCTTCTAGGACCGTCAATAACGAAAAAAATCCATTTGAATAGTTTTAAATATCCCACAATCCATACGAAATTTCAATTTTTTTAATTGTTTGACAAGAAACGGAATTTTTCCGTACAAGACAGTTTTTCGAATTTCAAATAGGCCGGATCCTTCAAATGTTTCCTTTTCATGTTATGAGTTAGGAAAAAGTCCATTTAGATAATTTTTAAATATCAGAAAAAGAAATCAATTTTGACAAGTTTTTAATATATCACAAATTTCGATTATAAATTTCAAGTTTTACGTATCTTTATATGATAATCTGATTTAATATTAAATTTCTTCATCTTTTGTTTTTTGTGGATTCAATTTTATTCCACAAAATCATATAAATGAAAAAAAATTCTAAATCGATTAGATTATCGAAATGAAAAAAACATAGTAATTGTTTCCTTACTCACGGTCTTAAATGAAACTTTTGAGGGGTCAGGCGTTTTCAGATTCAAAAATTTGTCTGGAGCGAATAAATAGAGACACCCTAGTGTAGTTTAGCGGCAAGATCAAATCAAGAAGCAAAAGCTACTATCCTTCTGGAAATCAAGCAAGCTATTTTCTGTTGAAGTTCATTGTGATGAAAAATAGTTTGTAGAAAGTATTGTAGTTAAGAAAAAACCTGGTGATACCAGAGCAAAGTAAATGTTATGTTTTAAGTTTGTCCATTCGTTTGACTATTGTCCTGGATGAATTCAGGGAATCGTAATCCAGGGTCTGTGGCTAACCAATGCGGGTTTTCCTATTCAAGAACAAACTTTCCGACCTCAATTTCTGGAACAAAAATCTGGTGGTGCGTTCATTCACAACATTATTTCAAAATACTTTACGTATTCGGCATCTTAAACTCATCAAGCAAACAAATTAACTACTGCTTCAACACCTTTATTTATATTCGCTACTACTCGAGCTAATGTGTCTGTGATTGAAAAATGCCTGTCTTGGTCACAGCCAGTGTTCCCAATTCTCACCTAGATCGGTTTCTCCCACCATTTGAGACACTTATTTCCTTATGACACATATAATGTCAAAAACGGCAAGAATGTTTTATCAACTTCTATATACAAGATCTGCCTGGAAAATATCCGACCATAGGCTAGGAAATTAATACTAAATACGTGGTGGGTTTCAATTCCTTGTCACCTATTAAAAAGAACTGTAAACGCACTTAACACAACAATCTTGTAATTGTTAGAACCATTCCTGGAACGTCTATTTTGAAAATGCTGCCAACGTTGCGGAGTTGATATTCATAATGTACTCTCGGGGCCAAAGTAGCTTTTTCTGAGTATCGGTTTGATTCGGGGAAGTTCAGAAACTACAAGGATCCATGTCCGGTGGGAGTATGGAGTTTCTTAACAACAGGAAACCGTTCTTTGGAAGAAATGATTGGACGAAGGGAGAGGAATGGACTAGGGCATTATGCTGAGGCAGGCGACAGTTTTGTAAATCATGAAAGTCTAGTCACTTGCCATGAACTGCATCATGTAGACAAGTAGAATCGGCAGGATAGTACCTCTAAGTAACTGTTTGTTCTTATGTTATGGATTTGTGATATCTTCGCTGACATACAAACTGTTTTAGTTGGGTACTCTCCATGCCATCATCGTCAAAACATGTATTATCGTTCACGTTTAGCTATCTCCAAGTTTCTGCCAAAACTTGATGCAGTGTCCTTGTTCCACACGTTCTGTCATTTTGCCCTAATGGACTGGCGATAAAGAGAACCACACTACATTACACACTGGCTATTTAACGAATGCTGAAAGGGTCCAGGATCATGTCCCCCAAGAGGCATGCACATGAAGAATATCACCAAAATTGTCTGCACTGTTGCTATCCAACGTTCGCCAGTGCTGCCATCGAACATTCTTCAGAAATAATTAAGGTCGGATAATTTTCAGACAGACCTTGTATGTATATGAATGCCATAGGTGCCACATACACTACTGATCGAAAAGTCTGAAGGCAGGAGCACATATTGATTGATCTTACCACGTGTATCTTGAACTAGTACCAATGAAGCTGACAACATGAGCATCTATGGAAAGAACAGTAATTATTAGTGATCTTACCGGTGCAATAGATGACACCAGAACATTCATAAGCGAATCAGTAAGGAAGATGAATCTACAGCCCGCCAGCAAATCTCCAGTCAACGCACTGGAAACTACCAACTTCCCCTGATAAAGACATTCCGCTCAAGCATATGATAAAGGATCTTGATGCTGGTGGTATTTCCGATATTTAGGGCTTTATGAATTTATTCCACAAAGAAAAAGCGTCGACAAAACTTTGTGCATGCCTTGGCAACACTGTCCGCTAAAAATGCCTGACATTTTAGAGATGAATTTCTGAATTACGATAATACCCCATGATCACGATAAATCTGTAGATATATTTAGTAAGTATGTGTAGAAGCAATTTTTTTTCAATATTCGCCGCAAGTTTAGGAAGATAAATCAGGTGATGTAGCATTTCAAAGATTAAACTAAGCTCAAAATCATGCAAATAATGGAGTAAAATTATTGTCCTGGTGGTTGTTTTATGAGGGAATGATCCATATACGAAAGTTTTTATTATCCTAAATGTTAACCGGAAACGGTGTAGAGCAAAACGACTTAAACAGACGCAAACAGGTAATAACGTACAAATATTGTAAGTTGAAAATTCAGAAACATCAAGTAAGAAACGGAACTCCTTTGTATATAAGTTTAAAACGTACATGATGGGCGGTTTCAGTCTTTATGTTACTCGAGGAGGCTTCTTTCATTATTAATCATAATTGTATTAATATGAAGGGATTGCATTGATGGGCGAGATATATTGCTGCAGAAATAATGTTGTTTTAGGCTGAGTGCTCTCCGCTGTCATTTCCTACCTATTAATATAGATCAACGCTAACGATAAACATTAAAAGCATACGTATGATATATTTTGCAATTAACAATATGTTCCTTATTCCAGTTCCCGCTACTTATTTTTCCCTGATCGTTGTGAGTTACTACCTGGAGTTAAAAATGGGACGAGAAATGTGCACCCTATTAGAGAAAAGTAAAGACAAATGATCTATGTTCTACAGATGTTCATAAAAGTTATTGTGAATAAAAATCAAATCAAATTTAAAAGAGAATATTTTGTTTTAATGTCGATTTATTTTACGATTTCACATGAAAACAAAAAATAATAATTTGATTATAAATTATAATTTAATCTATCAGACCATGTTTTTATTTCTTAAATCCATTGATATAAGATTCTTTTGAATAATATACGGGGAGATTACAAAACTGACAGGTTGTTCAGAAACCGACTAGAATTGAAACATCATAACACACAAATTTGGAATTGTTGGAAGGGGCTATATTTATGAGCTCATAATCAATGTGTCCGCCAATTTGAAATTCGCTATATTTAATGGAGGTGAACTTGGTTAAGTAGCAAGTGGAGTCGTGTAACATATAAAACAACACGTGAATGTTCAAAGAAAACAGTTCAAATATGAAATTTCACCCATCTCTTGCGGTAGCGGAGTTACATTCATTGAAATTGTAGCGCATAATAAATAAAGCAATGCTCTGCAAAGATTCGGTGATGGTAACTCTGACGCCGTAACAGGCAGGTCCAATAAACCAGCTAAATATATTTTCTAAACATTACTGTGTTGTTCGATTTGTCGTGCGACTCAGTTGCAATTTGAGAAAATTGACCCCCATGTATTATGGCATTTAAAAAGTAACAGGCTCGTTGATCATGTTGTCCAAAAGTACCCTCTCCAAACAGTTCCATATTTCTGTATTACAATGATTCATTTCCGTGTCTGTCTGTGAATAATCCTTTATATCTAAAAGGCGTACAGTGTGAATGCTTACAACGTTTAAAATAACTAGTTTCTTAAAATTTACATTTAGAAGACAAGTAAATGATGAACAATTCAACGAAAAGAATATTAAAACAAATATTATTTTAAAAATTATAGCTACAAAGCTGATTTGGCGGCCATTTTGCAATATAACGGCTCAGGGTGCATGGGGAATATGCGCAAACGCTTAGAAAAACTAGTTTGTTGTAATTTACATTTACAGAAATAAATTACGAATAATTTAACGAATTTAACTACAAGAAAATTAAAATAGAAGCATTCATTAAAAGGTTATAGCCAAAAGCTGATTTGGTGGCTCAGGGATGAGGGATGCATTCAATGCTTAAAATAACTAATTCGTTAAAATTTACATGTATGCCAAGTTTCATAATTTTTCTATAAAATACACAATTCCGTAAACATTGTGTCTTAAGCCGCTGCACCATGACCACAATGTTAAATAATATGGAAGGCATACGGAAACATATTTATTTTATTTAGAGCGGCAGAAAATCTTTTGTTTGATGAAGATTACTTTAAACTTGGTGAGAAAGAACAACAAACAAGGCAACAATGGGTAAGTAATAATATCAAAGCAAATACAAACCACTAACGTAACACGAAAAGAATCCCCATACGAGGGTTCAGAAGCAAGAAAGCGGGAATATCTGACGCAGAAGATTCAAAAGATTAAGAAGAACGATCCAAGACAAATAATATGCGAGATATGCACAAAGAGGTAAACTCGTTAAGGAAACGTTACCATCCTAGATTACGGATGATTAAAAAAGAAACCCGCAGTTCTTTAAGTAGATCCGACTAAAATTATCGATGTGTGCAAAAATTATTTCGATAAAATTTTTAATATACACAACGAAGAACAAAAATAGGAATGTAAAACCTACAGCAGAGCCGTAGATACTCGAACCTATCAGATAGTTTCAAGATTCGCAACGGATTATAGCAAGTTGATAATCTGTCACCATTACTTTTTAACTTTATGCTAGAATATGCGATTCTGAAAATAAAAGAAAACAAAAAGGGGCTAATATTGAATGGCTTGAATCAACTGTCCGTATACGCGGATGATGTAGATTTAGTAGGGGACAATATAGATGCTCTATTCGGATATTGAAAATTGACGTGCTACAACGTGTGTTCAATTTGGCGGCATCTGAGGCGAACACACAAAATAAGTAATGTTTTACTTTCCTCTTGGACCTTAAATAACACATCGTGTTCAACGGCGGACAATATTTGTTAAATTTTAACAACAAAACAAAAATTAAACGCCCTTGGTTATTCTGAAATTTATTGTCCAAATATAACATGTGTGTAAGTACGTACGTTAATTCTTTAAAGCATGGTTTTACATATTTAAACTTACATTGCAATACACATCTACTTCTGAGTGAGCACATATGTGTAATATACAATATAAAACATACTAGGTGAATATTTAGTATAGTGAACGATACGTACTTTGCGTAACGAAAATACGAATGAACTGACCTGAAATTTCAAATTTTGCTCCAAACATAAGCTCGGATGACAACATTTTTCACAAATTTAAAATTTCCCATGTCTAAATATTAAAAAATTGCAATACTTTTCACACGAATTTATGAGTACAATGAACTTTTTCTATCATATAACATTTTAGATAATATATTCTCAATATAACAACACAATTGATAAACGATTTTCAAAATTCCTATTCAAATTTATCAAATGGGATGAGTCTATGGCAGTTATTCTCGCGCGTTAGAGGTTAAAACCGAGTACAAAAACATTTCCAAATGGCCGTTAATTTGAGCTCGCGTAGAACGCAAAAGTTTCAAATTTCAGAATTCCTGTCTCCTAAACAAATAAATGTATATGGACTTCTGGGAACAAACTATCTTGAGAAGATATGCCGCATTTATCTCTGAAGCTGAAACCAAGATTTATGTCATGGTGCTCATAATCCCACCGGGCCCTTTACTAATTATCATTACTCAAAGATTGGGCCAGATTGCCACAGCGCTTTTGCCTTATCCTGAACAGATAGCCACGCATCGACATTTCTAAAAATTTCTGCCCAAAATTGTCAAAAAGGTTGGGTATATGACTGTCACTTTTACATATTACAGGTTAAAACTAAGTGGGAAAAAGATTTCTTGTAAATATCGACTGATCATCTGGTGTGGTTCCCTTATAAGTATTGTTTAATCCACTTTTATTTTTATATTCGCTTTGAATTGAACTGAAACATCGCAATGTATTGGGTGGAGAAGAATATGAATTAATTGCTTATCTGCTGCTTTAAAGGAATCATAACCATTAGGTTACACCATAGTGCTGTTGTCTCAGTATTCTACACCGTTCCTCCTCGGCTCATTCGATGAAATATTTCTGAGAGATTGAAATATTTCTACGGATTTTACGGAACATGAGTTTAACCATTTGCAGCTCAATATTAATGGGACAAAATACTGTCAGCTATTTCCGTCAGCTATCTTCGATACAACATAACATTTTCAAATAGAAATAGGAGTTAGCGGTATAAGATACATGTGATATTCTCTTGAAAAGTCACTGGCGCAGTTACCTTTATCGTATATTTACTATGTAATCGCTATCCAGTTATTAGATAGATACTTATC
This sequence comes from Lepisma saccharinum, assembly GCA_022664845.1. Classification (NCBI taxonomy): domain Eukaryota; kingdom Metazoa; phylum Arthropoda; class Insecta; order Zygentoma; family Lepismatidae; genus Lepisma; species Lepisma saccharinum. Next base: position 35,635 of record JAGDQP010015523.1, read on the forward strand.
CATATAATTTATACGGATTTTACGAAATTGTTTACCTGAATACACACGAACAGATGCAAAGTTATGACGGAGTGCACCACGATATTGGAAGAACGTGGAAAATCACGCCTTCGTTTTAAGAAAATTAGTGGGAATGTCTACTCTTGCAACATGCATAGATACTGTCAACATGCAAAGTACCCCTAATAAACATTAGACCGATTATTCGAGTATGCACTCTTCAGTCAGCCAGTATACATTAAAGAGAGAGAAAGGATAACGATAGATATAGCAACACTGTGAAGATAGGAGACGCAACGTTCATCAGAAAAATGGGGGCAGCTGAGCTGCATCCATTTTTTGGATTAACCCACATTTAGCCAATTTTCGGTTGAACGTTTTACTTTCTGTCAAATTTCAAATTTCTGTAAACTTTCTGTTTATATGAGTTCCAACATATTTCATTCATGCGGAGCATTTTTTAAAGTAGAAAATAATAAAAGGTAATATTCCTCTAAAATTAAAAAAAGTGAAAAATAATAAGTTGAAGTGATCAGGTTTCGATCCAGGGTCCACAAGCACACTGGTCAGATGCTCTTGCCACTTAGTTACGAAAGCAGTTGTGTTTCTGGCTTTCCGAGTATATATATAGATACGGTTTGTCTACAATGGAGGTTAATCATTAACTCGTTTTTGATTTTACTCCGAGGAATGTCTCGTGAAAAAAGGAGAGATACGTTTGCTACAGTGTAAAGATTTATACCTAACTTAATTTCTCTTTCCGCCAATACAATCCTTGCCGTTCTCGGTCCACCAGTGAACTGTTTACTGTTCACAGTGTAAAGGAAATATAAACACTCAAAATGGCGGAGCGTTCAGTGACAAGCAAGTAACGTTACTCCTCTTACTCGATTATAGAATATTCAACTAAAGCTTAAACTTCATCCACAAAAGTACGTAACCTCAAAATTGCCTGTTAGCTTACACTTCGATTATAAAATGACCGAGTTCTAAGCGTAAAATAAGTTGAATGTTTACGGACAAATCACTTTGGTCAATTTCAATCCATTTTCAGTTAACGTTAAACTATTACAAAGAAAGTGTTTAACTTTAAAATTTAGTTAAGGTTACCAATATTTCCACTAAAAGGCTTACACTATATCCACGTTTAAGAGTAAATACAACAAAATGCTAATTTTCAACTTTTATCTTTCCACAAAGCGGAGAAACTTTCATCCATTTCGTGTTTTCACTTTTTAAAGTGCAGTTGATCTAAATTCATAATAGATATTACAATTATAAGTGATACCTAAGGAGAGGTCTGTAGCCCCCCTAGAAAATGTATCTTCCGCTGCCTATGCATCTGGTACGTACCATTGAGAGTAGCTAATATAAACGTGATTACTAGAGCACTCCCAACTCTGAGGAACAAATAAGAACAGAACAGAACAAGAGCACTAAATAAATTGTTTTGTAGGTATGGGAACATTGAAGCTTTGTCGTCGAATTATGCCTCATATTATAGATCAAGTCCATTTTATAATTTCTGGTTTGGATGGGGAATTAAACATTTCCGAACTTCCGGATGACTATTGGGAATCCGGTCGAACGATGCGTCCGAACCGTGAAAGATTCGCTGAAATCATAATTATAAGGGAAGAAATCTAACAGGGTACCATTCATTGACAATTTACAGTTGTGCATAAACTCAGCTCATCTATGCAAATTACGTCAAAGTGCTTTTCGTTTATACTTTGATAGGGATCCTATTGATTCTTTGCTTAATAAGTGAGAAATATCTGAAAATGATTTGGATCAGAATGGCAATATTTGGAAAACTGCCATGTTGAAAATAGAGAAGGCTTGGGAGGTACGTACATAACAAAATACGGGCTCCTGTTAATTTCCAGGTAGGGGGCAAGGTGTTGATTAACTCCCACATTAAGTCTTCTTTGAAGGATAAGTTATCCAAATGATTGGTAAACAAATATTTTGATAATTTTGATATTGTGGCTTTAAGAACTCTGAATACATTTGTATTTAAGAATGATGAATGGAAAGACTGGTCAAAAGGTATTTTCCACGAAGAGATTGATTGTCAGATTTTCTGACTCAAATCCTTCCCTTCTTCTTCCAATTTTCTTTTGTTTTGTCTAGTTTTGTCAGGGTGGAAGTCAGTCTTGTATTATTATCAGTTTTTCATCTCATTATCCCAACTATTGTTTCACACCTACAAAATGTTGCTCTCCGTGCCGCAATATCGTCTCAGGTTTATAATATGAAATATCATACAAATCAGGTTTGAGAACTACTTTTCAGTTTTTTATAATTATTAATTAATAAGCTTTAGAATATTGAATATCTATTGCTAGTTTCCTATTCACTAATGTCTTAAGAATGTATTGTCGCATGAAAAATCCTTGCATCAAGATTTCACGTTCTTTTGTGATTATTATTTTTTTTATGTGCCATTTGTGGGACGCTGGTATATTTTAGTGACATATTTTACACCGAATCACCGATTATAGCAATTTAGCAACACTAAGTTTGTTTCGGGGGTTGTTCAGTGTGTTTGGGGGTGATATATCCCAGCGTCAATAGATCGAGGTGAGTATAGCTACCAAGTTGATCAGGTCGTAACCATGGAAGGGCCCTGATTCCGTCCAGAATTCCGAATTCGTCATAAAATTAGTAATAATTTAGGCGCAATTATGTACATTTCCTATACCACAAAACCTTGATTCCCGATTGAAACTGGTGGACCACCCTGAAACAAAATTCTGGATGTGCTCCTGAATGTGATAATAAACAGTTTGTGTTTTATGGCATGATAATAATATGCTTTCTGCCATTTCAAACTGCCTTGGAGTAATGTCACTCCAGAATATCAGTCTATAATCTTCTTTAAAGAAGAATAAATTTGTAATAAAAAAGCCAAACTTGATCGCAGCCTACAATCAACGTATGAATGACATCCCCCTTCTTGGTCGTCTTCTGAAAAGTTAATCGCAAAATACTCCGATTCAAAAAGTGGTGATGGAATTTTGTTTACTAATGCTTCCTGACTCTTGTAGCTGCATTGTGCTTTCACTTCCACTTCTTAGGCGAAGATGCAAATAGGCATCTAGAATTTCGTCGACAAGTTGCCTTAGTTGCAATGAAAGTTGATGTTACAGATCATCGAGGTCGAAAAGGGAGTCCAAGCGCTAGTGTTCCTGCTGGTACAGGTAAACCCGAATACTCTCATTTCTTGTTAACCAATACCCAAGGTCGTTGCTACATTTGTAAAAAGAATACAAAGAAGTTGAGCGAATTGTGTGGTAAGCGTATGCATGCTTTCCAGCTCTCCACTGGAGATTTCATGATATTATTACTAAATCGGTAAACTTGGCAGTAATTCCGCAGAATACTTTAAGCTCATTACCAAAGTGTTATTTTCCTTGTGTATAAGGGTACAGTGCTGTCTATTTTCTATACCAGGGACAATGCTTTACATTTAAGTATACACTCTTGTAAGAAGGTCGGTCTGAGCCAAAGGCCTTCAAAATTCAAGACTATTCAATTCAATTCTAACGGAGGAAAATAAAATTTTGGAGAATTAACTCTTCTTATAAAAGTAACATGTCTTGTGAATGTAAAATGGTTGTAAACTAGAGTTGACACCTTTTGATGAGTCAATTATGGAAGGCTCTGCAAAAATACGGGATTATAGAGAAATAAACGAACTAATCTGAAATAACCTAAAATGAAAGTAACGATTTAGGCAACTTATTAATATATGTGTATCTGTACAATTTAAAACCTCCAGCTCCTCCATAATAATTCTGTTCCACAGCATGTGTTCTCCGCTACAAATTTTATTTGATAGACTGCAAGACAACTCTAAATAAGAAATATGTTATAACCTAACGGAAATAGGATACAACAGCAGATAACGATGTATATTTCTTCCATCCTCCATAAAGTGCAAGCTTCTATGTGACGGAAAATGTAAGATTCTTCGTGTTCAATACTTGTAGATTCCCTGCAATATTGTAATAGGAAAATAGGATTTTTGAAGATAAAGCAAGGCTTGGTCGTAGAACACCACAGAACTACCCTATAATTTCTTTTTTGCTTTAGAGAAAGTTTATCAAAATATTTCTTACTACTGCAAATCCAAAGAACTTGTCCTCTTTAAAATACTGTATGTTGAAAATATAATAATGAGTGTGACTTCACTACTCATAATACGAAACAACCACTCATAATGTGACACGGGTATTTTTTACATAAAATACGGGCCATCCTGTTTTATACCACCCTAATGTAAACAATACCGAAATTTTCCGAAATTTACAATTTTTCAACAATTCAATTCAAAGTTTTTATATCATTTACTATTCAAGAAATGTGTGTAATTTAAACAATATCTCTATATATAACAATGAATGTTGGTATGTTTGTCCTATCATAAAGCTAAAACCGCTTTACCGATTCCAATGATTTTTCATACAAGATCAGATAATGGCCTCCTTTGGGGTGTTATCATATTTTTGTTAACCGCAAGTGACTGTGTCGGAAGCTAATTAATAAAAAATAATTTTGTTGGCTATAACAAGGCAATAAATGTATTGTTTCCATTTTTAAGTTAAAACACCAATCAAAAATAAATAAAAAGTTTTGAATTTTTTAAATTTAAATTTGGATTGTTGTAAATAAAAGTATTTAGACTTAGTGTTTTAAAGTATTGTAGTAGTATTTGCAGTAGTAGTAGTAATAGCAGTAGTAGTAGTAGTAATGGTAGTGGTGCTAGTACCAACATATTATTATTTATTCATTTTAGCCATTTAAAAAAAAAACATCAACTGTGCTGAAAACGTGTTGGTAAAGATATCAACGTATTAAAGATTACTACTTTTGATGCGTAACTATATCTGCATAGTTATTTGCAGTTTCACAAAATGTCCTTAAGGGAGCCATCTTTGAACAAGTGACTATATGTTTTCCGTAAATAGGACCAGAAACCTGCCCACATACATCTTTCGTTGGCATCATATTGAAATAGTAATAATAATAATAGTAATAGTAATTGAAAATATACAAATTAAATCTCAGAACATTAATTTCTAGTTCTCATATTTTCTCTTGAGAACATAAACTCATGAAACGTGTTGTTTAAGCTGGGATCAAAATAGATTTTTGCTCACATTTCTATTGCTTCAAACAATTTAGCAGACGTTAGTTTTGTTTTCCGAATATTTATTCCACTTGTAATAAAGATGCTTGTACCAACGGCCAGTAAATCGAATCTGCTAAAGGAACTATTACTTTAAAAATGCAATAACAATAACAAGGGATGACGAAAGGCGATTGAAAGTAACCAACCTTGACTTCACGAACCGGAAGCTTACGGACTACGCTACTGCGGCAACGCAATATAGGCCACTCATTCAATACAGAAAGTATTCGCCAGAAGTCGTCATCAGTATTTGACGTCAGAGTTACCTGTTATCGTAGTTATGAACTAGAGTTGATCGCGTATAAATAAAAAAAACACCTAACCTGACTTTTGTAACCTAAGGAAACTAATGGTTAGTGAAGTTTATAAAATTTGAAAATGCGTATGCATAAAAGAGAAAAAAAATCTTTTAAAAAATAAAGCATCACTCCGCCGGTAATCGTACTCATATAGGCTGTCTGATATTGTAAGCAGTACACTGAAGCAGAAAATCCTCAGCTACTACTACGCAGTGTTCTTTACGCAGCAGTGCTTCACGACACGCACATGAGTCAAAATTGATGACAACTTCCGACAAATACTTTCTACCATGATTGACTCTTCAATTTAGCATTGTGCTAAGCATTTATTTGTTTAATATTGAAAAGCATTTTTCACTTTGAAAGTTAAAAGGTATTTTGTATGTTCCTTCGCTCCTTTCTGAGAGACATAAAAATTTATATATATATATATATATATATATATACAGATGCTTATCAGAATAATGGAAACACCTGTAGTTGGCAACACGTCAGATGTATGGGTTGGCAGTGGTGTCGTGGCGACCGCAGCGCTGGACTGCTGGTGGTGGTGTGTTAGGTCGGTCTCCATACTACGTCAGGCGTCGTGGAACAGGAGTGTGCAGTGGCTGCAGCAGACGGAGGTAGTGTAAAATGGGAGACCTCTCAGAGTTTCAAAGAGGGCAAATTATTGGTGCGCGGTTATGTGGAGTGAGTGTGACGGCAGTGGCTAGTGTGTTAGGTGTGTCGCCAGGGACAGTGTCGAAGGTGATGACGGCCTACACAACACACGGGAAAACCACATCGGGGAAGCGGAACAGTGGGCGGAAGAAAAGCATCAGTGACAGGGCACGCCGGGTATTAAAGCGCATTGTCACGTGGAACCGTCGTGCCACTGCGGCGCAAGTGACGGAGGAACTCAATCAGCACCTCCCCCAACCTGTTTCGACAATCACAGTCCGCCGCGAATTACATGACATGAATTTACGGGGTCGTGTTGCACGGGCCAAAACTCTCATCAGGGACCAGAACGCTTTAGCACGCCGCAAATAGTGCCGCGGCCATGCAACTTGGACCGTTGACGACTGGAAACGTGTGGTATGGTCGGATGAGTCACCATTCACCCTATTCCAAACCACGGGCCGTGTTTATGTGTGGAGAACGCCCAAAGAAGCGTATGATCTGCAGTGTCTCCGCCCAACTGTGAAACATGGCGGCGGCACGGTGATGCTGTGGGCCGCAATATCATGGTTTTCATTGGGTCCTGTGGTCACACTTCGCGGACGCATCACTGCCAACGATTATGTCGCAATTTTAGGAGACCACTTGCATCCTATGGTCCGGATGTTGTTCCCGGACAATGACGCCATATTCCAGGATGATAATGCACCCATTCACACAGCTGGAGTTGTTGCA